>NW_020872955.1:120907-128407 GCF_003789085.1 Penaeus vannamei | reverse complement strand
AAAAGGAGCTGGAGGAAGAGAGAATGAGGAGGACAATAAGACAAGAGGGAAAGGAGGAAGACGAGGACGAGGAAGAAAAAGAATGAGTCATACGAGAGAGAACGAGGGCACAAACAACAGACAAAAGGAGAATGAAGAAAAAAAAAAGGTTTTAAGATGCAGAGAAAGAAAACACTAATCCTAATCATAAATAGAGAGACATTCACGCACCCGCATGCACTCGCAGTGTTTATGCAAACTCAAGCTCCCACTCCCCTCAAAACTCCCCTCTCATTACCCTCTCACTTCCCTCTCGCTCCTTTTTGCTCTCAAATCCCCTCTCACTCCTCTCCCCCCTCTCATTCCCCTTCCACTTCGCTCCCACTCCTCCCACTTCCCTATTCCTCCTCTCTCTTCTTCCCCTTCTTTCTTTCCCCTTCCTCCACTCATACTCCCTCCCTCTTCACCCCCCCCGTGCCTCTCTCCTTCCACTCATATCCCCCCCCCCCCCCCCATCTTGTTCCCCTTCACCCCTCTCTCTTCCTCTCCGACTCACGTTCCCGTCACCCCTCCCGCTTCCCTTAACCCTCCTCTTTCCCATAACCTTCCCCCATTCCCTACCCTCCCCATAAACCTCCTCCTTCCCCTCCCCTTAACCCTCCCCTTAGCCTTAAACCTCCTCTCCCTCTCAACCGACCCCCTCTCCTCCCCCTACCCCTCTTCCCCTCCCCTTAACTCTCCCCTTCCCTTCCCTCCCCCTCTCGCTGCAGTAAGGTCGTAAGCAATACCGACCGAACATAAATTACTCGACATTAAGAGCTTCTAAGAATAGGAATCTGGTGGCTACAGGCCGTGCGTTATTCGGGAGGGAAGGGGAAGAGGGGAAGAAGGGAGAAGGGAAGGGAAGGAGGAGAGGGGGAGAAAGGGGAGAAGGGAAGGGAAAGTGATTGGCAAAAAGAGAGAGAGAGAGAGAGAGAGAGAGAGAGAGAGAGAGAGAGAGAGAGAGAGAGAGAGAGAGAGAGAGAGAGAGAGAGAGAGAGAGAGAGAGATGGAAAATGGTACGGATTGAAAAAGGGAAAGAGGAGATAGGAATAATAAATAAAGGTGAGATGAGATAGAAATATGATAATTAGAGAATGGAGGGGATTGGAAATTAAACGAAGAGAGGAAAGGAGGAAATAAAAGAAATATAGAGAAGTGGGAAGAAGGAAAGGGAGAACCAGAGATAAGTATGGAAAAAAATTGAGCGAAAGATTTAAGGAAAGAAAATGCAGAGATATGAACAGAAAGAGATTTATATCATTCTCTTTTAATATTCAATCTGCATCCACATATCTCACCAGTTATCGCTTTTGTTTCGCATAATTTCGGAGAGTTCCCCTTTCTGCCCCAACTTTCAGGCCCCCTTCCCCCAGTCAGAGGCTTGTAAATACTGTCACATACTTCTCCCTTCCTCTCCTTCTTCTCCTTCACCCTTCCTCTCCCTTCTTCTCCCTCTCCCTTCCCCCTCCCCCTCCCACTCCCTCTCTCTCACCACTACCTCCTCTCTCTTCGCCCTCCCCCCTCCCCCAACTATTCCATCCACTCATCCCATCCCCTTTTCCGTCTGAAATACTCCTTCCCCCTCCCTCATCCCTTCCCCCTTTCCGCTCCCGCTTCCCCCTCCCCTTATCCATACCCGCCAGACACCGCATTTCCCCCCCGTGTGCAAATTAGCGCAGGCAGGTTTTGCGCGGGGCGAGAGCGTCATTTCGCATGCAGGACACGACGACGGCTCCCGAACGCACCCGAACGAACCCGAGGAAGGACGTCCGCCGGGGGGTTGGGTTTCATCGCGAGGCTCCGAGAATGGGCGGCGGTTTATTCGTTTTAAAAAAAGGAAATTGGTTTTGTTTTAGTTGGATCCTTTGTGATTTGAGAGTTCCGTATTGGAAAAAAGATCGTATTTTAAGCGATTTCTTAACCTTCGGGTGCACGGACTTGTATAGGCCTATGTGCAAATACGGAAATAATCATATTTTTTCGCGTTAGATTTATAATTCGTAAAAAAATGGAAAATGGTTTTGTTTTAGTTGATCTTTTCTGATTTGAGAGTTCCGTATTGCAAAAAAAAAAAAAAAGACGATCGTATTTTAAGCGATTTCATAACCTTCGGGGGCGCACGGACGTATAGGCCTATATGCAAGTACGGAATTGATCCTGTTTTCAGATTTACAGAGATTTTGCATGCAAGAAAATCCGTTAGCAACACGGGGGTTGGTCATGGCACAGGGATGGAGAGGGAGTGCGTGCGTGCGTGCAGCCCAGATACAAAGCAATTCGGAGGTTTGCACAGCTTGTTCAAACAGAGGGTTTAAATATTCCCGTCTTGACAAAACGTTAGAACTTCCAGCTGTATCACTGGCAGATGGATGCAGTGATACGGAGACGAAATATATATGTATATGCATGTCATGTTGATCTACATGCCTTATATACACGGATGTATACACATACATGTTCGTGCGCATGGGAATATAGTATACATATACATATGTAAATACAAAAATTCATGTATATATGGTGTTTGACCCACCCACTCTCTCGCTCTCTTTCTCTCTCTCATATATATATATGTATATATATATATATATATATATATATATATATATATATATATATATATATATATATATATATATATATATAATCACATTTTACATAAATCTTTCTGTATATAAAGAAAAAAACAGACTGACCGGGTGCAACCATCTGGAGTCCAGATTCCCCAGCATCCAGCGAGCCAATTTTCTCCTTCCTGGAAGCGGTTTCTCGGATCGAATCGCATCCAGAGTGTAAAGAGATCGGGATTAGGAAACGTCGTGAATCTCAAGTACAGAAGCAAGACAAATACGCAGAAAGACGATAAACAAGCAGAGCCAAGCAGAGCGAGGAGAGCAAGAAGCAAGCAGGCGGGCGCTGACTTCATTTTCTCGGAAGACCGCCGCCGCTGCCGCCGCCATCTGCCGCCCTCGCCCTCGCCGACTCCTTTCTTGCCGAGAAAATGAAGTCTGTTGTGTTGTGGGCGTCGTGTGGAGTCTGGGAGCGATGTCCTTTGAGAACCGAGAGGAGATGCGTCAAGATATTCATTTGAAGGTTAAAAAAAATGGGAGAGAACCTCGTTGAACCAAGTTGAACCTCGGTGTGAGATTATTGTGCTTGCGAAGGCACTTTTGGACACTTTTTTTGTAATGCTTTCAAAAGTAAGTGTTGCGTTTTTTTTTCGGAATATTATCTAATTCCGTCTTTAAGGGAACAACAGTATCCTGAAATGAATTGATTAATTTGAAATAAAGGGAATTTTCTGTTATTCAAATTCTCCAGCATCCACCGAGAGAGATTTCTCCAAGGAAAATAAAATAAGTAAGAAGGAGATTAGGAGATTATCTGGCTAGTCTCCCACGATCGACGCAAGGGTGATCTGGGTGGTATTTCTGCGAGAGAGCAAGTGATAGAGTGAGAGAGAGAGGGAGGGAGGGGGAGAGAAGAAAGAAAAGAGAGAGAAGAGAAAAGAAAGAAAGAAAGAAAGAAGAAGAGAGAGAGAGGAGAGAGGAGAGAGAGAAGAGAGAGAGAGAGAGAGAGAGAGAGAGAGAGAGAGAGAGAGAGAGAGAGAGAGAGCAGAAAGAGTAAGAGTTAGAAACAGAGACAGGCAGACAGAGAGAGAGAGAAACAGACAGATAGAGAAAGAGAGAAACAACGAGCAAGCGAGCGAGCAAGAGAGAGAGAGAGAGTGTCTGAGAGTAGCCTGTCTGTTGACTCACCACCGCCCACCCTCAGGACAGCCCCGTCGCGGGCGCTGGGAAGCAACCCCGTGTGAGCCTGTTGTTTGGGTTGGGCGGCGGGGGGTGGGGGTGGGGGGTAGCGGTGGTGATCGTAGTGATTGTGGGGGTGATAGTGGTGGAGAAAGGGATTGGGGTAGTGGTGGTGAGTGGTATTGTGGTAGTGGTAGTGATTGTGGAAATTGGTGATTGTTGTGGTAGTGAAAGGGATTGTGATAAATGATAGTGATTGTGATTGTGATAAATGATAGTGATTGTGGTTGTGAAAAGGGATTATGATAAATGATAGTGACTGTGGTGGTTGTAGTTGTGGAAAGGGATTGCGATAAATGGGGATTGTGGTGGTTGTGGTAGTGAAAGGGAATGTGATAAACGATAGTGATTGTGGCGATAGTGGAGGAGAGAGAAAAAAAAATAAAAGGAAGACGATTTTAAAGAAGGGATGAAAGGAATCGGTTAGTCAGAACTTGATCTCGTGGTTGGATCTGAACGAAAGAAAATAATGGTGGTTGGATTGTCTGGAAGGTTTTGTTTTGACGGCTTTTGGTGGGGGGGAGGGGATGGGGGGGGGCGGGGAAGTCTGGGAGATGAAAGTGCTGCTCGTGCGGGGGGGGGGGGGGAGGAGGTGGCGATGCGGGGATTGCATAACAACGCTCGCGAGGTGGAAGTTGCGTTGGGGGTTTTGCAAGGTTGGAGGTGATTGGGTTTACTTCCTTGTCTATTTAATTGTTGATTTTTATTATTGTTATTTTTGGTATTGTTGTTGTCATTATATTTATCTTTTTGGGGGTGTACTTTTTATGGGGGAGGTGCATAGGTGTATTGCGTGTTGCTTTCTAGTACTTGTCTGTCTGTTCTACTCCCCTTCTCACCCTCTCCCTCTTCTAGCCTCCCCCCAGCCTCCCTCCAACCCCCACAACCCTGCACGTTTTGAACTTCCCTTGTTACTGCATGTGGCCGGAACGTCCTGCTGTCGTTGTGCTTGCGGTATGCTTGCGCTGACGAAAACGCCGTGCTTGCCTTTGCTCTATCTTCTCTCTCTCTTTCTCTCTCTCTCCACTCTCTCTCCGCTCTCCTCTCTCTCCAGCTCTCCCTAGCTCCCCATAAAACTCTCTCCTTCTCTCCTTCTCTCTCTCTCTCGCTCTCTCTCCTATCCTCTCTCTCTCTCTCTCTCTCCTTCCTCCTCTCTCTCTCTCCTCTCTCTCTCTTCCTCTCTCTCTCTCTCTCTCTCGCTCTCTCTCTCTCTCTCTCTCTCTCCACTACCTCTCTCTCTCTCCTCTCTCTCTCTCTCTCTCTCTCTCTCTCTCTCTCTCTCTCTCTCTCTCTCTCTCTCTCTCTCTCTCTCTCTCTCTCTCTCTTCTCTCTCTGGGTATTGGGGGGAGGATGGGGGGGGTACAAGGGAGGGGTAGGTATGGGGGTAGGGTGTGTACGGGTATTAGGAAGAAATGTGCGATCGGGTACAAGGGTGGCGAGTACTCTAGGGGTGGGGGGGTATGGGTGCCCGAGGTAGCGAGGTGGGGAGAGAGGGGGAGGAGGGGTATGGTGCCCGTGTGGCGAGGGGAGGGGGGGGGGAAGGGGGGTGTGGGTACCCGTATGGGGAGAGGGAGGGGGGTGTGGGTGTCCGTGATGGCGAGTGGGTATCGGCCGGATTGATGTTGCAACACGCGTCGAGTGATTGCGACCTCGTGTTGATGTTGATAAGCTAATAGCAGCGGCGCTTTGGGATGGGCGGCCGAGGCGGGCGGCGGGCGGGTTGTCGAGGCGGGGCTGTCGCTTCTCGTTAGGAGAGATGCGAGGTGTGATTGGGGAGGAGGGTGAGAGAGAGAGACGGGAGATTGTGGAGGGAGAGAGGGAGAGGGAGAGGGAGAATGAGAATGAGAGTGAAAGTGAGGGTGTTAGGGAGAGTGTGAATATGTGAGAGAGAGAGAGAGAGAGAGAGAGAGAGAGAGAGAGAGAGAGAGAGAGAGAGAGAGAGAGAGAGAGAGAGAGAGAGAGAGAGAGAAGATTTCACTCATGCACTTGTTTGCTCTCCTGTTGTTTGTGCTCACTATTACCTGTCCTGGTATATCTACTCTCCGTCTTTGTCCCTGTCCCTGACAATATTTACATCTCTTCCTTCTATGAAACTGCATCTGTTTTTTTTTATCACATCCATCCATAGTAAACGTATAACAGGATAAAGAAAATATGCAAGAACGTAATATTGCGATGGCGAACGTAACAAAGTAATAAAAGGCTTGTAATATGAACACATTTTGAAAACCTGTTCAAGGCAGAATCCTTCAAAGTGGCGGTTAAGGTTATGTTCGCGTCTTTAACGGTTCGCTGTAACGACGGCAAGATTTTAAATGGGATTTGAATTGTTGGAATGTGTTGAAATAGTTCCATTTTTGGTATATTTTCGGGGTTTAGGGTTTATATTTTGTTGGTTATGTTGGTTTTGTTATGGATAGTTTTTTATATATGGGATTTGCGATTATATACATTATAATGGTTATATTATATGGATATAGAGTAATATCATGTTTTTTTTATGGATAGTTTTTTAATGGGATTTTCGGTTTGTGTTTTGTGGTTGTTTTTGGATTTTGTTGTTTATTGGATATGTGGCGGATAGGCCTATGATGGAAATCCGTGTTTTGAATTTCCGTGTCTGTCATCGGCTTCAGTTGCTGTCAGCTGCCATCTGTTTCGAGAACAATCTTTGACTGTGATTGCCTTGTTCCCCTCCCCCTTTCCCCATTCCTGCCCCTGGGGGTTTCACTACCCCTTACCCCCTTCTCCTGCCCCTCTGCCCTTTGCCCTCCCCTTGCTCTCCCTCTACCCCTCCCCCTCTACCCTCCTCCCCCTCCTCTCCCTATGCCCTCATGTCAGAGGGTAAGTCAGATTGGAATATTGGCTGAGGGGGGGGGGTAGGGGAAGGGAGAGAGGGTTTTGGCGAGGGGAGGGGGGAGGGGGAGGGGATTTAGTGAGGGGAGGGAGAGGGAGAAGGGAGGAATGGAAGGGAGAGTGGCTTTGGCGAGGGGAGGGGGGAGGAAGGGAGACGGGGGAATTAGCGAGGGATGGAGGGGGGGGAGGGAGGGAGAGACGTAGGTGAACGGCCAAGTTGATTATGGCACCTGTCATTCTGGCAGCGAGGTCATTCGGGTCGCCGATGTCAAGTGTTGCCAGCGAGGGAAAAGGGACGACCCCCTCTGTCAGTGTTGCCATCTTGGGTTTGCACGCTTGACGACGGTTGTTAAAAGTTCCTTATCTTCTTGCTTTTTGTTTTTGTTTTTCTTTATTCCTTCTTCGTTCCCATTATCTCAATGTCTTCGTTACTTTATTTAGCATTTATCTATCGAATCCGTCTGTTATTTTATACAATTTTCCTTTTTTTTTCTTTCCACTTGTTTACATTATTCACTTTTATCTTCTTATCTTACTTTTCCCTAATTATTTTTTTCCTTTTATATTTCATAGTTATTTCGTGTTTCTTTCTCCATCTGTTGCTTATTAGGTCTAGGTTTCAGTCACTTTCTGCTCTCCTCTATAGGCCTACTTTTTCTGGTTTTATGGTATGATAATGGGCTTATCTTGGACATTAAGGATGCTCGAATTTCGTATGTAGGCCTAACTGTAATTTGCAATTTCGTATGTAGGCCTAATTGTAATTTGCATATTTCATTGGCCGTTTTTTTATGATCGAATATAATCACTGGAG
>NW_020872955.1:85907-115907 GCF_003789085.1 Penaeus vannamei | reverse complement strand
TCAATCAATCAACAATCAATCACACAACACTCTCAATCAATCAACCAGTCAATCAATCAATCACCGGAACACAATATCACTCAATCAATCAATCAATCAAAACTCAATTATCACATATCAACACAAATAATCAATCAACCAACTCACATAACCTCATAATCAATCAATCAATCCACAAACTCAAATTAACGGCACTCATCACATCCCAGTAGCTTTTGTCTGCCCAGTATGAGTGTCCCCGAATATGCATAATACCTTCGCTGTATCGGCTTCTCGCGTTTACCGATTTTATGGCAACCGACGCGATAAAAGCGAGATAACGACATGGCGACCCGGGGCCAGCCACCCGCCGCCGCCGCCCGTCGCCGCCCATTTCAATAAATCGGCGTTTTCATGGCCCCATAAATAAGAGATCGGCGGCCGGGGGATGGGCCGTGTTTGGGGCTTCTTAGGGGGAGGGTCAGTGGGAGGCGACCCGGGAGGATCCTGGGGCAAGGGTTCTGCTGAAAGGGGGGGGGGGGGTTAGGGGTGAGGGGCAAGGGGTCCTGGGGAAAAGGGGGGGGGAAGGGGAAGGGAAGGGTCTGCTGAAAGGGGGTTGTTGGTAAGGGGGGGTAGGGGATGGGTGGGGATTCGGGAGGGAGGGAAAGGGGAAGGGAGGGTCTTTGCTGAAGGGGTTGTGTTGTAGGGGGGATTGGAGGGATGGGGGATGGGGGGGTCCTTCGGGAGGAAGGAAGGTGAAGGGAAGGTCCTCTGCTGAAGGGGGATTGTGTGGTAAGGGGGGATTGGGGGGATGGGGGGTTCTTGGTCCTTGCGGCGAGAGGAGGGGGAAGGCGGAAGGGAGGGTCTGCTGAAGGGGTTGTGTTGTAGGGGGGATTGGGGCGGGATTGGGGGTGGTCCTTCGGGAAAGGGAGGGGAAGGGAAGGGAAAGGGTCTTGTAAGGGGTTGTTTGTTGTAGGGGGGGCTTCGGGAAGGGAGTGGAAGGAGGGAGGGAGAAGGGAGAGGGGAGAGGAGGAAAGGGGTCGTTGTAGATGGGTATTGGGAGGGTATGTAGGGATATGTGGCGGTGGGGGAGGGTTCTTCGGTATGGAGGGAAAGGGAAGGGGAAGATGTATTAGATGTATGTTGGAGAATGGGCATGTAGGGGAAAGGGGAAGAGGTGGTATTAGGGCATGTTGGAGGAGGTGGGATTAGGAGGGGGAGAAGTATCCTGCTGATTCTGAAGCCTTTCGGAAGAGGTTTTATAATTGGGGTGCGGGGGTCCTCTCGACAGCGTGGCGGCGAGGAGGCTTTTTAAGGATAAGTTTATTGTCGGGAATCCTACCTCGGGAGTCGTTGTTGTTTTTTTTTATGTAGGATCCTACTACTGGCTTAAGGAATCCTACCTAGGAGGAGGAGTCTCGCCGCGTCAATAAAAAAGGAATGATAATATTTATAGTAATAATAATAATGATAGTGATAATAGTAATAATGATGATAATTAATAATAATAATAGAATAATAATAATAATAATAATGATAATATGATAATAATAAATAATAATAATAATGATATAATAAGATAATGATAATAATGGTGATGATGATGGTAATGATAATGATGATGATAGTAATAATAATAATAATGATGATAATAATAATAATTTGAAGAGGGATGGTGTGTCGAAAAATTATCGTATTAAGAGAATAACAAACCCGTTTTCACCAAAAGTTTTTTTTTTAACCACTAGTAGCCTCGGGGTTTGAAAATGAATATTGGCGATGGTCAGGGAGAAGAGTCTATGAAAATGATACTGTAATTGACCGGCCAGCTGGCCCCCTGTACGTCCAAGTTATAGCCACTGTGTGTGGTGGTGTGTGGTGTATACGTGGGAAGCTGGGAGCTTTGCTTGCTTGCTTGTGGTCGTCTATGTGCATACAGTGGCACATAGAATGAATTGAATAGTAGATGGTCCATCAGTTGAATAGTAAATGATATATTATTGTCAGGTCGCTATTTAAAGATCCCCTTGGTCGCTATTTAAAGATTCTCGATTTAAAGATGCCTTTTACCCAAGCCACTTTTATGACATGCACGGAGGTAACGGAGCCCGGAGGAAGGGCCTCGTCCCATTAAGGCGTGCGTCGTCTGCCCGAACCGGCATGCCCGCGCCGCCAGCCGGGGACACGCCTCGCCGGGCACGGGGGCAAGGGCTCTCGGAAGCCAGTGTCGTGGAAGCGGATGACCCTGACCGGCCGGCGCCGCGGGGCCTGGCATCCGGGCGGAGGGCTCGCGGGCGGCGGGCGGCTGCGGCGGGGCGTGCGGGGGCGGGATGGGGAGTTTCGGCTTGGTTAAGGTGGTGGTGTGTGTGCTGTGTGTGTATAGTATGGACGGACGTGCATGCACGCGCGCGCGCGCATACACTCACTCAGCACTCATACATATGCACTCATACTCACCGTCCTCTCTCTCTCTCTCTTCTCTCTCTCTCTCTCTTCTCTCTCTTCTCTCTCTCTCTCTCTCTCTCTCTCTCTCTCTCTCTTCTCTCTCTCTCTCTCTCTCTCTCACGACACGCACACACGCACACACGCACACACACACACACACACACACACACACACACGACACACACACACACACACACGTGCCTAAACTACAACAGAACACATACCGCGAGCAAACTTTCAAGTCTATGCCGAAGTATACATCCTATGCGCTCTCACATACTTTTTTTCACATTTCTCTGTCTCCCCACTTTCGCTTATTTTCATTCTCCGCGTTGCGTTCTCTCTCTCTTCTCTCTCTCTCTCTCTCTCTCTCTCTCTCTCTCTCTCTCTCTCTTCTCTCTCTCTCTCTCTCTCTCTCTCTCTCTCTCTTTCTTTCTCTCTCTCTTCTTTCTCTCTCTCTCTCTCTCTCTCTCTCTCTCTCTCTCTCTCTCTCTCTCTCTCTCTCTCTCTCTCTCTCTCTCTCTCTCTCTCTCTCTCTCTCTCTCCCTGGAATCGGCCGCATGCCACGGACTCCCCCCCTCCCCCCAGTCCCCCAGGAGCGGCTCGGTGGGAAGTTCTGGAATGTTCCCCCGTGTTTTAGAGCGGGAGGAACTTCCTTATATTGCGTGGCTTGCGTTTGCATGTGATCGCACAGCTGGTATCGAGGGGGCCCTCTGCAGTTGGTTTTGTTTTGGGGGGGGGGGGAATTTGTGGTTTGTTTGTTTGTTTTCGGGTTTTTGGGAGAAGTTTGTTTTGTTTGTTTTTTGTTTGTTTTTGTCTTTTAGGGAGAAGTTTTTGTTTGTTTGTTTTGGGGAGAAGTTTGTTTTGTTTGTTTCTTTTGGGTGAAGTTTTTGTTTGTTTGTTTCTTTTGGGAGAAAATTTGTTTTTGCGTTTGTTTTAGCGTTTTGGGAGAAGTTTTTTGTGTTTTGTTTGTTTTGTTTGTGGTTGTCTGTGTTTTGGGAGATTTGTTTCGTTTTTGTGTCTTTTGGGGGATATTGAACTGTTTGGGCTATCAAATCTCTGGAAAGAAAATGATTGTTTTTTTTTTTCAAAGTTCGGTCCAGTTATGGTCAAACGGGTCACGACGCTATTAAAAAAAAACATGTATACTAAAAAAAAAAAAAAAATCCATGTCATGCCTTGCCGCGCCTTGACAGATAGACAACGACAAACGACCCGCGAGAAGATAATAGACAACCACATTATTTTTTAATATTATTTGTTTTTTATTTATTTTGTTTATTTATTAATGTTTTTTTTCATTTTTTAGATTTCATTTTGTATTTATTTATTTATTTTTATTTTTGTTTTTTTCTTTGTGTGTGTGTGTGTGTTTGAGAGTGCTGTGTGTGTTGGTGTGTTTGAGAGTGGTGTGTGTGTGTGTGTGTTGTGTTTGAGAGTGCGTGTTGTGGTGTGTTGTGTGGTTTGTGCGTGTGTGTGTGTGTGTTGTGTGTTTGAGAGTGCGTGTGTGTGTGTGTGTGTGTGTGTGTTCGAGTTTGTGTGTGTGTGTGTGTGTGTGTGTGTTGTGAGTGTGTGTGTGTGTGTGAGTGGTGTGTGTGAGTGAGTGTGTGTGTGTGTGAGTGAGAGTGTGTGTGTGTGGAGTAAGAGTGTTGTTGTGTAAGAGTGAGAGAGAGAGAGAGGAGAGAGAGAGCTGTGTGTGTGTGTGTGATGTTGAGATGCGTGTGTGTGTGTGTGTGTTTGAGAGTGCGTGTGTGTGTGTGTGTGTGTGTGTGTGTGTTGAGAGTTTGTGTGTGCGTGTGTGTTGTGAGTGTGTGTGTGTGAGTGAGTGTGCTGTGTGTGAGTGAGTGTGTGTGTGTGAGTGAGAGTGTGTGTGTTGAGTAAGGTGATGTGTGGTGTTAAGAGTGAGAGAGAGAGAGAGAGAGAGAGAGAGAGAGAATGTGTGTGTGTGTGTGTTGTGTGTGTGTGTGTCTGGGTGTCCAAGTCTTACTAGTCCTACGACCAGGATGACGAGGGTGATGCCGTGACCTTTCCTTCGTCAGTCGCGGTTCAAAGGACACGTCGGAAACAGATGGCGGCGCTGCAGGCACGTCGTGTGACCTTGTCCTCGCGTTGAGGGGGGGAGAGGGGGGGAGGTGGACGGGAAGAAGGGAAAGGTGGAGGGAGGGGTGGGTGGGAGGGGGAGGTGAAAGGAGGGGATGGGGAGGGTGAGGAAAGGATAGGGGGGATGGGGGAGAAGGGAAAGGAGGGGGAAGGAAGGGTGGGGGAATGAGGGGGTAAGGGGAGGAAAGGGCGAAGGTGGTGTGGGGTTTGGGTTGGGAGGAAGAGGGGAAAGGTAGGGGTACGGGAGTGTTTGAAATAAGGGGTGGGGGTTAGGGGGGGGGGCTTGGTGGTGGAGTGGGTAAGTAAGTGGGTTGGTGGGCGAGTGAGTTGGTATGTGAGTAAGTGGGGTGGTGGGTTGATGGGTGAGTAAGTTGGTGGGAGGCCGGGTGGGTGGGTGGGGTGGGGGTGGGCGTGAGGGTCGGGGGAGGCGACAGAGGCACAGGTACTTTCTCAACGAGACCTTGGTCCGGCCAGACTTATTTATGATTTTGTGGTTTCAATATCGCTGAGAGGTGGGTTGTTTGTTTGTTTGTATTTGTGTGAGTGTGTGTGTTTGTGTTTGCGTGAGTGTGTTTGTTTGTATGTGTGTGTGTGTTTGTGTGAATGTGTGTGTGTGTGTGTGTTTGTGTGTGTTAGTGTGTGTGTATTTGTGTTTATGGTTTGTGTACGTTTTTTGTGTGTGTGTGTGTATTTGTTTGTTGTGTGTGTGTGTTTGTATACGTTTAGTCGAAGGCGGTTAAAGTCGTGTTTATTTGTCTAATCCCGCGTTGAATAGGCGAAGGATTTATTTATAGATTCAAGCAGTTTTGTCTCATGAATATTCCGTTTGTCAGATGGGTTTAGAATGCAGGGCAGCGGGGCGCTCTCGGCCGGGACATTTTGTGAATTGTCATTGTGGTGTCCATCTGTTCCCTTCGCTTCTCTTCTCTTTCTCTCTATTTATCTATTTTTCTATTCTTTTTTCTTTTTGTCTTTTTTGTCTTTTTTGTCGTCTCTCGTACTCTTTCTCTCTCTTTCTCTTTCTCTTTTCTCTTTCTCTTTCTCTTTCTCTCTCTCTCTCTCTCTCTCTCTCTCTCTCTCTCTCTCTCTCTCTCTCTCTCTCTCTCTCTCTCTCTCTCTCTCTCTCTCTCTCTCTTCTCTCTCTCTCTCTCTCTCCCCTGTGTCCATTCTTGTTCATTCTTTTTCCTCTATCTATCTTCTCTATCTCATCTCTCTCTCTCTCTCTCTCTCTCTCTCTCTTCTCTCTCTCTCTCTCTCTCTCTCTCTCTCTCTCTCTCTCTCTCTCTCCTCTCTCTCTCTCCTTTTCCTCTCTCCCTCTCCCTCTCCCTCTCCCTTCCCTCTCTCCTCTCTCTTCTCTCTCTCCTCTCCTCTTCCCCTCCTCTCTCCCTCTCTCCCTCTCCCCTCTTCTCCCTTTCCCTTTCCCTTTTCCCTCTCCCTCCCTCTCTCTCTCCCTCTCTCCTCCCTCTCCCCTCCTCCCTCCCTCTCTCCCTCTCTCTCTCCCTCCCTTCTCCCTCCCTCCCTCTCTCTCCAATCTTCCTGGAATGATTTAAGTAGAAGTTATTGGCTCATTAGGATTGCAGCCAATGTAATTATTGTTGGATATAATTTCCCGGAATGGCATCTGTATTATCATAATTAGCTGTGCGTAATATTGGCTCTGAAAAGTTTATGTGGCACTTGAATGATGTCAAATGCTTAGTGGTGATGATGGTGGTGATGATGATGATGAGGACGAGGATGATGATGGTGGTGATGATGTGATGATGATGAGGAGGAGGAGGAGGAGGGATGAAGATGGTGATGGTGGATGGTGATGATGGAGGATTTTTGTAATGTGATGATACAGACGATGTTGATGATGAAATGGATATGACCGATAGTGATTGATACTAGGCAGTGTTGTGATAGAAAAGATAGAGATGATAATGATGTTGTATTATGTATGAACCAGTTGTTGATGATAATGTATTCGTTGTAGATTCCTTTAGATATTGATGTCAAAGTAGATAAAGGGGATAACAGCAGGAACATTAGAAATTACAGTGAGAAATTTTGACAATATATAAAATAAATATTAAAGTTAATTGATGGTGAACACGATGTTGGTTAGTGTGATGATCATGATAACAGTGGTGATGATGGTAGTGATGACGTTGATAATGATCTAACAAGAATGATTTATTATTATTACTGCTATTACTACTACCATTATTGTTTTTTTCCCTTGTTTATTATCCATATATATATATAAACTAGATGAAAAAGTGTAGCCAAAAAAAAGTTGATGGACCCCGCCTTATCTGGCTTCGGTTCGCCCCCACGCCCGCCGCCCATCTGATGGTTTTCCCGCCAAAACCGGGAGGCGGGCTGACGGCGGCTCGGACTTTGACGGGCGGCGCCGGTGCCCTGTATGGTCGGGCGTGGAATGGGGGGCATTTTGGGCATCCATTTATCATCGGGGTTCGTGTCCGGTCTTGGCGGTGGGTGTTTATTCATATGGAAGGTGGTGGGGGGGTGGGGGGAAGGGTGGGTATGTGGTGGGGTGTATGGGGCGGTGTGGATATGTGGGGTATGTAGGGCGGGGTGAGGTATGTGGGGGTATGTGCGGGTGGTATGTGGTATGTGGGTATGAGGTATGCATGGGGCGGGTGTGGGTATGTGGGTATGGGGGTCGGATATATGGGGCAGATGTGGGTATATAGGGTGGATGTGGATATGTGGGTGAGGTATGTAGGGCGGGTTATTGGATTATGAGGATGGGTATATGGAGCAGGCGTGGGTATATGAAGCGGGTGTGGATATGTGGGTGAGGCATGTGGGGCGGATGTGGGTATGTGCGTGGGGTATATGGGCGGGTGTATGTGGGGTAAGGGAAGCGGCGTGTTTTTCGAAATATTTTCAGAAAAGGTTCTCTCAAGGTTAGCTGTGCGTGTGAAGTGAAATATATCTCTTTGTCTCTTCTTATCTCCCCTCCTCCTCTCTTTTTCTTGTTTTTTCTCTCTCTATCTAGCTATCTCCCTCTGTCACCCTCTCTTCCTCTCCCTCTCCCCCTCCTATCACATCCTCTTCCTCTTTTTTCTTTCTTTCTTACCTGGCTATATCTTTATCTCTTCCCATATCCCACCGTCATTCTGTCTATCTATCTACCTGTCTGACTTTTTGTGTTATTCGTAAGCCCCACAAAACACGCACATTATTATTGTTATTTATTTATTTTTATTTATTTATTTATTTTTTTCATTCGAATCTGGATGCTGTCTAAAGCTAAGGTCACACTAGTCTTCTCTGTCCTGGGATCCCGAGACAGCCTCGCCGAAGTCAGGTCAGCTACTTTTTGATTGGTTGATCTGACTTAGAATGAGGAGGAAGATGAAAGGAAGGAGGAGGAAGGAGGACAGGAAGGAAGAATGAATGAGGAGGAAGGAAGGAAGGAAGGAAGAATGGAGGAGGAGGAGGAGGAAAGAAGGAAAAAAAACTGGCGTGTCCCTTTTTAAGGTGGTTGGGGCGCTGCGATTCATGCCCGGGGTATTAGGGGCGCCGTGAGGATAATGAGGACGAAGAGAGGAGGAGGGGGTGTGAGGAAGAGGGTGGAGAAGAGGAGGAGGAGACGGGAAGAGGAACAGGGAGGGCGGAGAGAAGGAAAAGAAGCGAAGGGAAAAAAGGGAGGATGAGGAGGAAGGGAATAATGAAGGAGGGAGGACTGAAGAGGGAAGTAGGTAGGAGAGAGGAAAAGTAGGAGGAGGAGGAGGGAGAAGGAGACTGAGAATGATCCCACGGGGTTTTCAAGGGGTCACGTCTGTCCAGTGTAGGATCCCTTGTGGTGTCCTTTGGTGGCGTATCGGTGGTAGGATATTTTTTTTTTTTTTTCCGGGGCGAGGCTTTTCGTGATGTTATGCCTATTCCTGTGGAAGGATTGGGTGGGAGGAAGAAGGGGAAGGAAAATAGGAGAGAATTTGATGGTCATTTTTTATTCCTATTCATGTGGAAGGCGAGAGGACAGGGAAGAAAATAGGAGGAGAGAATTGATAAATTTTGATGAAGGATTGGGAAGGAAGAAGAGGAGGAGGAAGATGAAGAAAATGGAGAGAAATGATAGGGTTATTCGAGGGATTGGATAGAAGGAAGGAGAGGGAGAAAATAGGAGAGAATTTGATGGTCAGAGGAAGGAAGAGGAGAAAGAGAATTTGAGATAGGTAATTTTTTATTCCTATTCCTATGGAAAGATCAGGAGAGAATTTGATAGGTCATTTTGATGGAAGGATTTTAGGAGAGAATTTGATATTGTTATTATTCCTATCGAAGAGGAAAGAGAGAAATGAGGAGAGAATTGATAGGTCATTTGTTATCTCATATTCCTATGGAAGGATTGGATGGAGGAAGAAGAGGAAGAGGAAGAAATAGGAGAACATTGAATGGGTCATTTTTTTATTCTTATTCCCATGGAAGGATTGGGCGTAAGGAAGAAGAGGAGGAGGAAAAAGAAGAAAAAAAATTAGCGTAGTTCGTCCTACGAAGACGTTGCCCAACCCCTTTCCAGCCCTGGTTAGAATACTTAAGATTTCACAAGACGTTATATATTAGATCCTTTGTGAGATGGAGGGGGGGGGGAGAGGGAAGGAGGGAGGGCAGGATACGTGCGAAGATCCTTAGGACAAGGCTTAATGTTTTCGGGAGTGTGACTGGCTTGGCGTGACACTTTTTTTTTTAACTCTTTTTTTAAAAGGCGCTTGACTGACACCTGAGTGACGGGTTCGTGTCCTGGCGCTGGAGGAGGAGGGGCGTGGGTGGGGGTGGTGGGGGTGACGGGGTTGGGGGTGTGGTGGGGTGACGGGGGTTGGGGGGGGGGGTGGGCATGATGGGTACTCCTTGCTCGTCGTGCCCTGGTCTTCTTCGTGTCTTTGTCTGTCTGCCTTGGTTTGGCCATCTGTCTGTGTTAGTTCTTTTGACTCTCTCTCTCTCTCTCTTTCTCTTGCTGTCTGTCTCCTTTTTCTCCTTCTCTCACTTTCCTTCTTCCCTCCCTTAATTCTTCTCTTTCCTCCCTCCTTCTCTCCCATCATCCTCCCTTCTTTTCCTGATGCCTTCCCCTCTCTCCCTGTTTCTTTATCCTCTCCCTGTTTCTTTATCCCTCTCCCTGTTCTTTATCCCTCTCCCTCCTTCTCATCCCTCCCCCTCCTTCTCATCCCTCCCCCTCCTTCTCATCCTCCCCCTCCTTCTCTATCCCTCCCCCTCCTTCTCTATCCCACTCCCTCTCCCCTATTCCTCTTCTCTTTCCCTCTACCTCCCCCTTCTCTCTCCCTCTCCCTCTCCCCACTTCTCTCTCCCTCTCCATCTGCCCCTTCTCTCCCTCTCCATTTCCCTCCTCTATCCTCCCCCCCCCTTTCTCTCCCTCTCCCTCCCCTTCTCTCCCTCTCCATTTCCCTACTCTATCCCTCTCTCTCTCCCTCCCCTCATCCCAGTCAATTCCAAAGTTAAAACTTCTCCGTCTTCCGCCAATCCTCACATACGCCCGGAATCGCCCTGTTTCCCCACCAATCGTAAACACCGATTGCAGTGTTAACTTTCTGTGGGTGTCGTTATATTTCTGTTTCTTCGGGGGGGGGGGGGTTCTGTGGGAGCATAGCGTAATTTGCAATAAAAAAAAGAAAACGGTATTATATGTACTTTTTTGGATACCCCCCCCCCCCACCGGTGGAATATTACTTCCTTTTTTGTGATTAGAAATTCCAATGAAAAAGAGAAACAGTATTATATGTACTGTTTAATATCACTGGTGGAATATCTTTTTTGTGTGATTGGAAATTCCTATAATAGAAGAAAACTATTATATGTACTGTTAGGAAAACCCCGTTGGAATATTCCTTCTTTTTTTGCGAGTGGAAATTCCAAGAGTCGGGAGGAGCTAGAGAGTAGGTAGGGCTGTATGGTGTGAGTGAAGTAGATGATTGTGTTGTGCAAAAAGAGGTTTTAAAAATGTTTTTGGTTTGTTTATGAACGTCGGGCTAGTGACTTCAGACTGAAACATTTTTTTTTTTATATAATTACGTATTTCGGTTATTATTTTTTTGCGATTTGTCAAAAATAACTCTAAAAAACAACGGAGATTAGAACTGAAGTTACGTATATCACCTAGATCTACATAGAGCCTAGGAAAGGGACACGGCTGCAAGATGTAATTATCTTGAATTTATGGATCGGGTTAGACTTCAGACTCTCTGTTTCCGCTTAAAGTATCAAGTTGCATCGAGATGAGAAAAGGAGGGAGATGGGGAGAAAGAAGGGGAGAAGGGGAGGAAGAAGGAGGGAGGAGGGAGAGGGGGACACAAGGAGAGGAGGGAGAGGGGGAAGAAAACGGAGGAGAGGGGAGGAGAGAGAGGGAGAAGGGAGGAACGGGGAGGGAAGGGCGAAGAGGGGAAGGAAAGGGCGAAGAGGGGGAGGGAAAGGTTGGAGAGGGGGAGGGAAAGGGTGGAGAGGGAGAAATGATCCTACGTCTGGCCTTGTGTCTTGGAAGGTCTGTGGATGAGGTGTTTCTGCGCTCTTCGGGAGAACATCCACACTTCATTTTTGTTCATTGTGAAGTTCTGCACGATTTGGGATTGTTCATTTTTTTCACGCACACACGCACACACATACACACATACACACATACACACATACACATATACACACGCACACACATATCCACACATACACATATCCACACATACACATATCCACACATACACATACACACATACACATATCCACACATACACATATCCACACATACACATATCCACACATACACATATCACCATACACATATCCACACATACACATATCCACACACACATATACACACACACACACACACACACACACACACACACACACACACACACACACACACACACACACAACACACACACACACACACACACACACACACACACGAACGGTGCATATATACACGACATATATATACATAAAGAACGACATACAGATAAGCGTGCACAATTACATATAAGAAACATACGACTGCATATGTACACATAGTTATTACGGGACACATACACGAGTACACATACATCATGTGACTGTGTAAATGCATACGCTCCATGTATACACATATACATATATATTTATTGTGAACTCCATATACATACGACTACATAGATGTAAGCAAGACCACATATGTTCACACAGAAAAACATGTGTAGTTACTTATAATAGAGTTAGAAAGCTACACATTTTAGTGCCTAACTTTTTTGTTTATTTTCTATTGCCGAATGAGGGTGATAAGGGATCTGTCTCTCGTGTCAGTCGAGGGTGAAATGGGATACATGAGGGGGGGTGGGGGGTTAGTATGTTGGAAGCTGCGATGTTTTCAGTAAAGAACGTTTTTTTCACTAAACACTTTTTTCACTCAATACATTTTAAAAAATTCTTCAGTAAATAAGTTTTTGTCTTCAAGTAAATAAGTTTTTGTCTTCAGTAAATAAGTTTTTGTCTTCAGTAAATAAGTTTTTTCTTCAGTAAATAAGTTTTTTTCTTCAGTAAATAAGTTTTTTGTCTTCAAATAAGTTTTTTCTTCAGTAACTTATTTTGCTTTTCTTTAAAGAAATGTGTGGTTGGGCGTGGATTGATAAGTTACCCGAAGACGGGGCACCATTTTCATCATTATTAGTGTTATTATGGTTTTTATTATAGTTGTTTTTTATGGATATTGTAGATGTTGTTGTTATAGTTATTGTTATTGTTATTATTTTTATTGTATTATTATTATTTATATTTTTATTATAGATTATTATTTTTAGTAGTAGTAGTAGTATCACCATCATTATCATCATCATCATTATTTTGTTCTTTTTAATTATGATTTTATTTTTATTATTATTGTTCTTGTTGTTGTTATCGTTGCAGATGATATTTGATGCTAATGTTATTTTGTTGTTGTTTTTCTAACGAGTGGTGACGCTATTTTTTGTCCTTCCTCTCTTCTTTGTCCTCATTTTCCTGTCTCTCTTGTCTTGTTGGGATATCCTCTTGCGCCGCTTTGTTTCCAATTTGTCTTGCTTCTCTTATCTCCGTTTTTTTTCCGTTTTTTTTTTTTCGTTTTCTCGTTTTTTTCTACTCTTTGTACTCGCTCTTCACTTTACTTTTCACTTTGAGAGAGATTGAGGAGGAGAGAGAGAGAGGGATATATATATATATATATATATATATATATATATATATATGTGTGTGTGTGTGTGTGTGTGTGTGTTGTGTGTGTGTGTGTGTGTGTGTGTGTGTGTGTGTGTGTGTGTGTGTGTGTGTGTGAGTGTGTGATGTGTGTGAGTGTGTGTGAGTGTGTGTGAGTGTGTGTGAGTGTGTGTGTGAGTGTGTGTGAGTGTGTGTGAGTGTGTGTGAGTGTGTGTGAGTGTGTGTGAGAGAGAGAGAGAGAGAGAGAGAGAGAGAGAGAGAGAGAGAGAGAGAGAGAGAGAGAGAGAGAGAGAGAGAGAGAGGAGATTAAAGGAGAAACTGAAATTGGGAGAGGGAGGATGGTCACTGCCGTTCCGCCCTTTGAGAGAATGATCGGCAAATGACATCCTGTGGTTCCGTGCCTTTGGGTTTAGGGAGAGGGAGAAGGGAGGGAAGGAGAGGAAGAGGGGGTTGGAGGGAAGGACGGAGGGTGGAGGAAGGAAGGGGTTAGAGGGGAGGAGAGAGAGAGAGAGAGAGAGACGGTGGAGGGAGGGAGGAGAGAAATGAGGGGGTTGGAGGGAAGGAAAGAGGGAGAAGGGATCGGAGGGAGGGCAGAAGGAAGGGATTTGTGGGAAAGGAGAAGGGGAAGGAGAAGGACGGAAAAGGATGGAGGAAGAGGAAGAGAGGGAGAAGGGGAAGGAAGAAGGGAATGAAGGGAGAGGGATATAGAAAGGGATTAGGAAAGGAGAATAAAGGAGAGAGGGAGAGAGTGGAGAAGTGATAGAATTGGAGTTGATGAGAGAGAGAGCAAGGAGAGAAACAAAATGAGAATAAAGAGAGAGATCAAGATTAAGGGAGACTAAGAAAAAAGGGAGAAATCATAAGAAGACACCGGTAACAAGGGCGAACAAGCGTTCCGCGAGAGCCTCCACTTAACCTGAGGCCACGTGGCGCCCACTTAACCTGAAGGCCCCATCACACAAGCACCTTTTCCTTCAGTTTTTTTTTCTCGGTTCCCTGTGGTCTTTCCGTATGCAAATGAATTGGCTTTATCACACGATCAAGGCCACAAGGTCGAGCATTCTCTTGCTTATCAAGGCAACAAGGCCGAGCGTTCTCTTGCTTATCACGTTATTTTAAGGAAATATAATGTATTTTGTATATAGAAATTATGATATCAGTTTCTGTTTCCTAAACTGGTTCTCTCTGGTTTGTCAGTGAAAAGAAAAAATTCTAGCTGTATGTTGTTTTGAAGAATATGATATATATTGTATATATGAATTATAATATCAGCTTCTGTTTCCTAAACTTGTTCTCTGTTATTTGTCAATAAACAGATAACATTCTAGTTGTATAGATCCACCGTAGCTTAATATCACGATATTTGCGGGAAGCCTCAAATTCATACGCATTTTATGGGGATCCTTTTTTTCTGGATTGTCATGTCATGTCCATTTGTCTTCCCTTCTCTGTATCCTCCCTCCTTCCTCTCTCCCTCGCCCTTGCTCTCTCCTCCCTCTCTCTTCCCTCTTTCCCTCTCTGTTTCCTCTCTCCCTCTCTCCGTCCCCTCTTCACCCTCTCTCCGTCCCTCTTCCCCCTTTTCCTTCCTTTCCTTTCTCTCTCCTTCTAACCCATGTTCTCTCCTTGTTCTCTCCCTCCCATCGCCCCTCTACCCCTCCCATCGCCCCTCCCCTCCCCGTTCTAATCCCCAACATATAGATAATATGTACAATTAATTTATAAAATCCATCTATAATCTACCGAGGAACCATATATGATTTTTGCGATATTTAGGAGTGTAACATATGATATGGACCTTCTTGACGACGAAAGAGGAGGAGGGGGAGGAGGAAGAAGGAAGAGGAAAAGGAGAGGGAGAAGGAAGAGAAGAAGGAAGGGGTGAGGAGGAGGAGAAGGAGAAGGAGAAGGAAGGGGAGGAAGAGGAAGGAGGAGGAGGAGGAGGAGGAGGAGGAGAGGAGGGAGGAGGAGGAGGAGGAGGAGGAGGAGGAGGAGGAGGAGGAGAAGGAGAAGAAGGAAGGGGAGGAGGAGGAGAAGGTGAAGAAGGAAGGGGAGAAGGAGGAGGAGGATATGATAATGATGTAGTGGTAGTAGGAGGAAAAGGAGTAGTAATAGTAGGAGGAGAAAAAAGCAGGCGCTCCCCCCCCCCCCCCCCGAGTCCCGGCGGTTCCGCATCTCCGGCGGGTGATTAAGGTGATTTGTGGAGGTTATTTGCTCAGGTGAGGCGCTGTGTGCAGACGACTCGTGGTGTTACGAGGGTCGGATTTACGCTCTTTTTTTGTCTTTTTATTTATTTAAGCGATTTTGGATTTGACTTTCTGTCTGTCTGTCTGTCTCTGTTTTCTTTCTCTTTCTGTTCTCTCTCTCTTTCTCTCTCTCTCTCTCTCTCTCTCTCTCTCTCTCTCTCTCTCTCTCTCTCTCTCTCTCTCTCTCTCTCCTCTCTCTCTCTTCTCTCTCTCTCTCTCTCTCTCTCTCTTTCTCTTTCTCTTTCTCTTTCTCTCTCTCTCTCTCTCTTCTCTCTCTCTCTCTCTCTCTCTCTCTCTCTCTCTCTCTCTCTCTCTCTCTCTTCTCTCTCTCTCTCTCTCTCTCTCTCTCTTCTCTTTCTCTTCTCTTTTCTCTCTTCTCTTCTCTTTCTCTCTCTCTCTCTCTCTCTCTCTCTCTCTCTCTCTCTCTCTCTCTCTCTCTCTTCTCTCTCTCTCTCTCTCTCTCTCTCTCTCTCTCTCTCTCTCTTAGATTTACTTATTCATTTCATCTGCAAAAGGAAGATATTGAAAGGTCGTTTAAATTACAATTAAGAGAGCGACCGGCCGTGCTTGACCCTCGGTGTCACGTGATAAGAGAGCCACTAGAACGGAAGAGAGAAGGTACTGTTGAAGAATATTACTGAGGCTATTGTGCTTGTGGGTGTGTGTGGTGTGTGTGTGGGGGGGGTGTGTGTGGGTGTGTGTGTGGGGGGGGTGTGTGTGTGGGGGGGTGGGTGTGTGTGTGGGGGGGGGGTGTGTGTGTGTGGGTGGTGTTAGGGTGTGGGTGTGATGGTTGGCTGGTGAGGGTAATGCGTGGGTGATGAGGGTGAGAGTGAGTGGTAAGATTTCTGTTGCGTGTGAGGTTGTGGCGTGAGGTTGCGTGGTGAGGTTGAGGTGGTGATGATGATTGGACTGGGGTGTGATTTGTGGACTGGGTGATTAAGGTTGTTGAAAATGTTATGTGACTTGAGAGATCTCTTCACTGAGAAATGGGGCTATTCATTGTACAACTGAGTGGTGAGGATTCTGCCTGTTTTGGTGGTGAATAAGTGTTGAATAACGAAGAAATTTGCTGAGTGACGGACTGGGGGGCTACTGAGGAGGAGCACTCGTCTCACCTACGCAGGGTTGAGGGGGTTCCTTGTGAAGGGGGAAGGTGGGGGGAGGGGGGGCAGAGGCAGAGAGGCGCCACGCTGTCTGCTCCTCGGGCCAGAAGCGACGCTGAATCAACACTTCTCTCGCTCTTTCTCTCTTCTTTCCTTCTTGCTCTGTCTTTTGTTTTTCTCCTTTCTGTCTGTCTCTTTCTCTCTCTCTCTCTCTCTCTCTCTCTCTCTCTCTCTCTCTCTCTCTCTCTCTCTCTCTCTCTCTCTCTCTCTCTCTCTCTCTCTCTCTCTCTCTCTCTCTCTCTATCTATCTATCTATCTATCTATCTTCTGTCACCCCCCTCTTCTTTATTTCCCTTATTCCTCTCTCACCTCCTCATCCTTCCCCCCTTTCCTCTCCCCTCCCTCCCTTCCTCCCTCTCCCTCTGCCTTCCTCTCACTCCCACTCTCCTCTCCTCCTACTCCCCGCCCCTCTCTCCCCCAGTCTCCCTCACCTTCTCCTTTCCTCTCTTCCTCTCTCCTGGTCCCTCATCCCCTCCCTCTCAAACATTGGAACAGTTTGTTATTGTTCTTTTCAGTGTTCATTTTTCATCCGATTGTTATTCACTTTGTACAATGACACCGCTCGTTCTTTGCTTTATAGCTCCAACAGCTTCCACTTTCTTTATTTGTATTCTCTTTGTATTTATTTGTATTCATTTATTTGGTTGTTTTCATTTGCTTTTATTTATTATAATTTGTTTGTTTGTATTTGTTTTTTATTTGTTTGTTTATTTGTATTTGTTTTTGTTTATTTGTATTTATTTATTCATTTATTTGTATTCATTTATTTTTTTTATTTATTTACTTGAATTTGTTTGTTTATTTGTATTTATATATTCATTTGTATCAATTTATTCATTTGCATTTATTTGTATTTATTTATCTGTATTTTTTTGTATATGTGTGTATATTTATCTATTTCTATTATTATTGAATTATTTGTATTTATTTACACCTTCTATATTATTATTATTTATCGATTATTTTAGCCACTCTCTCCCTCCCTCCCACCATTCGTCCTTCCTCAAGACGGCCTACCTGGAAGTGACATTTCATGCGGTGCCATTTCTCGTCTCTCGTGCCGGCTGTTGTCTCGAGACCGAAGCCGGGGCCAGGCTGGAGTTAGGATGCAGATATCAGCTGTTTTTTGTTTGGTGTTGGTGTGTGGTGGTGTGTGGTGTTGGTGTGGTGTTGTGTGTGTTGTGATGTTGCTGTTGTGGTGTTGTTGTTGTTGTTGTTTGTTGTTGTGATGCTGTTGTTGTTGTTGTTGTTGCTGTTGCTGTTGTTGTTTTTGGTGGTGGTGGTATCTTTTAAATTGTCATCGCCATTGTTATTATTTTTTGTTGATTATTTGATGATGATGATGATATTGATAATGATTAAAATGATAATAGTTGGCGATTATGTTCATCATCACATCATCATCATCAGCAGCAGCAGGCAAAGTCATCATTAATCATCATTCATTGGTATCAATTGTCATGATATTGTCACTGCATTGTTGTTAGCATTATCATTATCATTATCATGGCAAATGTTGATGTTATTTATTCATGAGTATTTTATCCTTTTTCTCATTTCTTATAATTTTATCTTTCTCTCTCTATCTCTCCTTTCTTCCTTTTGTTAGCATTATCATCATCATCATCATGGCAAATGTTGATGTTATTCTTATTCATGAGTATTTTATCCTTGTCTCATTTCTTATAATTTATCTTTCTCTCTCTGTCTCTCCTTTCTTTCTCTTCTCATTAGTAAAGAGAAAACAGTTTTGTGATATTTGATACATCTGCGCGTGTACTGTATTTAAAAAAAAAAGTTATTTAATACCTTTTTTCTCTTTTTTGCAGGTGCGTATTGCGTGAGTGAGTCTTGCGGTCGACAGGCTGGGGGGTGAGGTAAGTGGAGAGGAGGGGGGAGCAGGGGGGAGGGGAGGGGGAGGGAGAGGGGGAGAGATGAGTGGAGAGGAGGGAAGGGATGAGGGGAGAGGGAGAGGTGAAGGGGAAGGGGAGAGGGGAGAGGTGAGTGAAGAGGTGAGGGCGGGGCAGGAGGAGTGGAGGAAGGGGGGGGGGGACGTAAGTGGAGGAGTGAGTGGAGGGGGGGGAGGTGAGTGGAGAGGAGGGGGGGGCAGGGGCGAGGTAAGTGGAGAGGAGGAGGGGGCAGGGGGAGAGGTGATAGGGCAAGGGGGAGGGTAAGGGGAGAGGTGAGGGGAATGGGGGAGAGGTAAGTGGAGAGGAGAGGGGAAGGGTAAGGTTGACCCATAGTGCTTAGGGAGGGGGAAAGGATGGGATGGGAGGGGAGGAGGAGGGGGAGTGATCTTCAGGGTTTTAAGGAGAGGGAGGGGGAGGAGGGGGATGTTATCCTAAGGGGTCTGGGAAGGGGAGGAGGAGAGAAAGGGAGGGAGGGGGAGGGAGGGTGACTTTAAGGGCTTGGGGAGGGGAAGGGGGGAGGAAGATATAGAAAGGAAGGGGTGTTGGCTTTGAATTTTGAAAGAGGGAGTTTGCCTTAAGGGTTTTTGATGGGTAGAGGCGGAGTGTAAATGGTCTTAGATTTAGGAGGAGGACTTGGAAGAAAGGGTGAGGATATCGTGATGAATAAGGGGAATGGAGATAGAAGAAGAGGATTTGAAGCCGGAAAGGGGCGGGGGGGGGGATATCGTGATAAATAAAGGGAAGAATAGAAGAAAAGGATTTTGAAGAGGGAGGGGGAGGATATCGTGATAAATAAAGGGAATGGAGATAGAAAAGAGGATTTGAAGAAAGGGGGGGGGGGGGATATCGTGATAGATAAAGGGAATGGAGATAAATATGATGATTTTGAAGCGGAGAAGAGGGAGGGGGGCGAGGAGGATCACGAGCTAGAAGGAAATAGACAAAGAAAATAAATAAAAAACATTTGAGGGGGAATATGGTTATTTCTCTTTCCTTTTTTCGACATTTTTGCTCCTCTTCTTCCTTTTTTTCTGTCTACCTTATTCTCTTTTATTCTTTCCTCTTCTCTCCCTTTTTCTTTTCTCCTCTTCGTCCCTTTTTTTAATCCTCTTCTCTTCACTTCATTTCGTTTTTTTCTTCAACGTTTTCTCTACTCTTTTTTCTCTTCCCCCCCCCCCCCCCCGCCCCTTTCAACCCTACCTCTTTCTTGTCTCTTCTTAATCGTCTTCCATAGTGTGTTTGTAGTGCTTCATGACTTTTCTCCCCGTCTTTTCCTCCGCCTCAACTCTCCCTCTCCCTCTCCTCCCCTCCTCTTCCTTCTTTACTCCCTTCTTCCCTCTCTTGTCTCCACCCCTTGCTACATCCTTCTCCATCCCCTCCTCCACGCCTTTCCCACCCCTCCCCCCTCTTTTCCCACTCCTTCCCACCCCCCTTCCGTATATCCCCCCTCTTCCCTCTCCCCTCTCCCTCTTCTCCACCCCTCCCCATCCCTCCCCTCTCCCCCCTTCCCCATCCCCCTCCCCCCCTTCCCCATAACCCCCTCTCCCTCTTCTCCACTCCCCCATCCCCTTCCCTATAACCCCCTCCCCCTTCCCCTATAACCCCTCCCCTCTCCCCCTCCCCTCTCCTCTCCATTCCCCCCATCCCCTTCCCCTCTCCCTCCCCCTTCCATAACCCCTCCCCCCTCTTCTCCTACTCCCTCCCCATCCCCTTACCCTATCCCCTCCCCCATCTCCCCATAACCCCCTCCCCCCCTACACTTCCCCTGTCACTCCCCAAACCTCCAGGCAGAGGAGAGCGAGTGGCCCTGGAGTGGCACTCATGACCCGGCACCTTCTTGTCTCCAGTGCCATCTCGGGTCAACTTCCAGTGCCATGAAGGGCCAGGTGAAGGGAACGAGGGAGGAGGGAGGGTGAGTGGAAAGGAAGGAAAGGAGGGGGAGAGGGAGAGAGAGAGGGAGTTGAAGAAGGGAGGGAGGAAGAGGGAGTTGAGGGAGGGAGGGAAGGAGGAAGAGGGAAGAGAGAGGAGAGAGGAAAGGAAGGAGAGAGAAGGAGGGGGGAGGGCATGGAAGGAAAAATAAAAATAAATGAAAAATAAAACAATACAAAAACGATAGACAAAATCAAGAAAGGAGAGCGATAAAGAAAGGAGGGAGAAGGCGAAGGAGGAAGGAGGAGGAGGCGCCACGGCATAAGAATGAGGAGCCAGGCGGGCGTAGAGGGGGCAGTGGGCGTGGAAAGACGTCGGCGAGACGGATGGGTTGCGAAGAGGAGAGGAAGAGAAGGATAAGGGAGGGAGGGAGGAGGAGAGGGGAAGAGAGGGAGGGAGGGAGGAGGAGAGAGAAGGAGGAAGAGAGGGAGAAAGAGAAATAGAGGAGGAGGAAGAGGGGGGGAGGGAGGTAGGGAGGAGAAGAGAGAGGAGGAGGATGAGAAAGAGGAGAATAGAGTAGAGGAAGATAGAGGATAGAAGGGTACAGTGTGAGTGAGTGAGGAAGCGAAAACAAGCGAGGGAAAGAGGGAGGGGTAAGGGTGAGCTTGAGGGTGAGGGGAAGGGGAAGGGGAGGAAGAAGAAACATAGCGAGACGGGCAAAAGATATAGACGAGAGAAAAAGCGAGGAAGGGGAATGAGCGAGAGCAGGTATTGCGTTTGCGTCATGTCACTGTGTTTGTTTACTCGGTGTCACCAGGTGTAGTACAGGTCACCGAGTGTTAATTAATGCAGTTCACCGGGACGCGTACAAGTCACCAGGTGTTGTACGCATCACTGAGTCGTATGTCAGTTACCGGTTCTTGGGCGAATCACCGGGTCCTATCGAGTCACCGGGTTCTATACGAGTCACACAGGTCTCACACTAGTTGCCGGGTTTAGTGCGAGTCACATACGAGTCTCGAGAATCTCACAGGTCTCACACGAGTCACCGGTCTTCTGCGAGCTCACACGAGTCACCGGGTCTTCTGCGAGTCTCACAGGTCTCGAGTCACCGTCACCGGGTCCCATGTCATCTCGACCGCTTTGTCGTCGCGGCCGCCATATTCTGCTTAAATTAAAAGTCGTCGCCTCGTGTAAGCACCGACGTCCAACAGGGGACTGTGAACGTACTGCCAGGGCGCGATAAGGGCGAGAGTCGGTCGCGCGGGGGATTGTGGAGGGAGGCGAAAGAAGGGGGGAGGGGAGGGGAGGGAAGGGGGAGCAAAGGAGGGAAGAGGGGGGGGGGAGGGGGAAGTGGCATAGCTTTGGTGATCGTGGCACTTTATGGCACCGGGATGTTATTAGGGGCGTGTTGTGGTTGTAGGCGAGGTAGAGGGGGGGGGGGGAGGGAAATTAATATGGGAGGAAAAGGAATTCTAGGAAAAGGAGAGAGGAGAAAGGGCGAAGGATTATCGGGGAAAGGGACAGAGGAAGAGAGGGAAGTAAAGGAGGAGAAAAAAATGGCGAGGGATATGGGAAGAGAAAAGGAGAAAGGAGAGAGAGGGAAGGGATCAAAGGAGAAGTTTCGAGAGAAGAGGGAAGGAAGAAAATAAGAGAGAGAGAGAAGGAAGAAGGGAAGAAGAGAGAGAGAGGAGAAGGGATGCAGGAGAAAGCAGAGAGGGAGATAAGGAAGAAGGAAGCGATTGAACGCAGGGAGGAGGAAGTACGCAAGTTCTTCTCCAGGAATGCGTAGAAGACGGAAGTAGGGGACGAAATTACAGATACGTTTTTGTGTGAAGGGGGGAGGAAGAAGAGGGGGAGGGAAGGGAGGGAGGGGGAGGGAGGAGAAGGAGAGAGGAGAGGGGAGGGAGGGGAGAGGAAAGAGGAAAGAGAGAAGGGGAGAGGGAGGGGGAAAGGAGAGAGGGAGGAGGGAGGGGAGGGAAGAGAAGGAAGAGAGAGGGAGGAAGGGTAGAGAGGGGGAGGGAGAGAGAGAGAAGAGGGAAGGTAGGAGAAAGGGATA
This sequence comes from Penaeus vannamei, assembly GCF_003789085.1. Taxonomy (NCBI): domain Eukaryota; kingdom Metazoa; phylum Arthropoda; class Malacostraca; order Decapoda; family Penaeidae; genus Penaeus; species Penaeus vannamei. Next base: position 93,958 of record NW_020872955.1, on the reverse strand, counting down.
GAGGGGAGGGGATAGATATGGAGAGAGAGAGAGAGGAGAGAGAGAGGGGGGAGGGGGGGAGGGGAGGGGAGTCGCATACAACAGATGCCATCAGAAACAAACGTAATTTTTTTTAAAGATGTAATCCCAACCCGAACCGAATAACAGATACTGTATCAAACAAACCCATGTTTTTTTTTTTTAATAAGTAAATCACAACCAGAACCGAATAAACAAAAGGCCAAGAAGGGAGAAATCATCGTAGAGACGAGCAAAGAGGATTCGCTCATCGATGACGCGATCGCCTGGACTCATGACGAGAACCTCTCAGCTCTCAGCCTCTCGAGCGCATTCCGTCAGGAGGCCTCTCGACTCCCCTCCGCCCCCTCACACCCCTCCCCATGAGTCTTGTCCGCCCTTTCTTCTCTTTTTTTTTTCTTTGTTTGTCTCTTTCTATATATATTTTTTTTTTTTCTCTTTCTTCCTTTCTCTCTCTCTCTTCCTTTTCTCTCTTTCTATTTCTCTCTCCTTTCTCTTTCTCCCTCTCCTTCCTTCCCACCTCCCCCCTCTCCTTCCCCCTTCCTCCCTCCTCCTCACTCTCCCTTCCTCTCCCCTCACCTCTACTCTCCCTTCCTTCCCACCCCTCACCCTCTTCCTTCCCACCCCTTCCTCTCCTTCCTCCCTCTTCCCCTCTCCCTCGTCTCCCTTCCCCTCCCCTTCCGGCTCCCTTCCTCTCCCTCTCCCTTCCCCTTCCTCTCCTTCTCCCTCTCCTCACCTCCGGAGGCGGTCAAAGTACCTCTCCGCGTGAGTTCGCCGGCGCCGATTCCCGCAGATCGCCGGACGTGACTTCCTGTCGGGGATTCTCGAACGTTGCTTTAATCTCTTCGCTTTCTCTATTTATTCTCTTCTCTCTCTCTCTCTCTCTCTCTCTCTCTCTCTCTCTCTCTCTCTCTCTCTCTCTCTCTCTCTCTCTCTCTCTCTCTCTCTCTCTCTCTCTCTCTCTCTCTCTCTCTCTCTCTCCCTCTCCCTCTCCTCTCCCTCTCCCTCTCCTCTCCCTCTCCTCTCCTCTCCTCTCCCTCTCCCCTCCCTCTCCCTCCCCCTCCCCCTCCCTTCTCTCCCCATCACACCCCATTGCCTTTGACCCCTTCCTCTGCAGTACATTGTGCGCCTTCTCCTTCTTCTTCTCCTCCTCTTCTTCCTCCTCTCCTCTCCTCCGTGTTCTGCCATTTGCTTCTCGCTGTTTTGCATATTTGGAGTGCAGTTCCGTCTTCTGCTGATGGTGTTCTTCCTCCCTCTTCTCCTTTTCCTCCCCCTCCTCCTCGTCCTCCTTGTCCTCCTTGTCCTTCTCCCCTCGTGCTTGGAGTGTGTGGGTTCCACTTACCAGGAATGTAATTTTGCCTCTTGCTTGCTCTGCATTTTTGGTTTCGTTTTCTTTTTTATTTCTTTGTCTCTGTGTCGCTGTTTCTCTCTCTCTCTCTTCTCTCTCTCTCTCTCTCTCTCTCTCTCTCTCTCTCTCTCTCTCTCTCTCTCTCTCTCTCTCTCTCTCTCTCTCTCTCTCTCTCTCTCTCTCTCTCTGTTTTCTTTTGCCTGCCCGGTTTATATTTTTATAGTTATTACTCTTTTTGTTTCTTCTGCCCTTCTTATTTCGTTGTGCAAGACATGTTTCTTGTCATGTTCCGAGTTTCTCCCCAGACGGTGTACGAAGTCAGCTTACGGTTCGAACGAAAATTTATATTTATCCTTTTCGTCGTTTGTACAAGGCGGATTTTGTTGTTGTTGTTGTTGTCATTGTTGAGGCCACAGCTGGAATATCCGGTTGGTCCTCGTTCATGTATAAACAACTTTCATGTATAAAAAGTGTCTGTGTAGCGTCCTTGCAGAGTTGGTTTATAATCAGCTTTCGTGTAAAACCAGCGTTCATGGATAACCACCGAACATGAATGTATAGCCAACATTCATGTATTAGCGTAACTAGCGTTGAAGTATAACTAGCGTTTATGTTTAAGTGTTAGTGTTTAACTAGCGTTTATGTCTCTCCACCGTCTAGTATGTATCCAGCGTTTTTGTATATCTCAAGCTCTTGTATAAAAACCGTTCATGTGTAAACAACACGAATGTATGTATGGCCAGCGTTCATACATTAGCCTAACCAGCGTTCACGAAGAACCAGTGTAACCATTGACTCATGTACAAGCATCGTTCATGTACAAGCATCGTCCATGTACAAGCATCGTTCATGTACAAGCATCGTTCCCAGGCACCAGTGGAGGGCTGTGTTTACTTGTACACTGAGCCATGAGATACAGTGTAATAAATGTAAGTGGGAGGAGCTGTCGTCCGGAAGATGGAGCGAGAGTGGAGGAGGAGGAGGAGGTGGGAGGAAAGGACGGGAAGTAGGATGAGATGGATGATGAGAGTGAGGAGTTGGTGAGGGGGGGTGGATGAGGGTGAGGATGAAGATGAGGGTCAGGATAAGGATATGGGAAGTATATGAGAATGAGTGAGGGTGAGAGTAAGAATGAAAGTGAGAATGAGGGTAAAAGTAAGGATGAGAGTGAGTGTGAGGGTGACGATGGGTGACAGGAGTGTGCGCGTACGTGAATTCGTTGTATTTCCTCGCTCGTCCGTTTTAGAAACTCGTAAGTCAACCACCAATCCGTAAACCAGCCCCACCACCCCGTTTGACCGGTGCGGGATGCTAACCGGGCAAGTAAACGCACAGATTTCGGAGGTTCGGAGGTTCGGAGGTTTGGAGGTTTTCGAGAGCGAGGGTTCGCAGGTTTGGAGTTCAGAGTTTGTTGAGGTTCGAGGGTTCGCAGGTTCGGAGGTTGAGGTTCGCAGGTTCGCAGTTCGGGGTTCAGAGGTTCGGTTCGTCAGGAGTTCGCAGGTTCGAAGGTTCGGAAGTTAGGAGGTTCGAGGGTTCGTCAGCATGCGTGAGAGAGTTACGCAAGAGGAGGAAATCGCCCATAATGAGTCGTCAGCTGGGCCTCGGGCGCTTTTGTCTGCCACTTCGCTATTCCCACACGCCGCCGCCGCCCGCCACCGCCGCCGCCGCCCGACCCACTGCAGCTTGCCGTGCAGCTTGCTGTTGCAGCTTGCTCGCCTCGTTGCAGCTGCTCGTTGCAGCTTTCTCGTTGCAGCTTTCTTGCAGCTTGCTCGTGCAGCTTGCTCGTTGCAGCTTGCTCGTTGCAGCTTGCTCGTTGCAGCTTGCTCGTTTGCAGCTTGCTCGTTGCAGCTTGCTCGTTGCAGCTTGCTCGTTTGCCAGCTTGCGTTGCGTCGTTGCAGCTTGCTCGTTGCAGCTTGCTCGTTGCAGCTTGCTCGCAGCTTGCTCGTTGCGTGCGTTGCTGCTCGTTGGTCTTCGCTGCTGCTGCTCGTTCCTCTCGGGGAGACTTGGATCTCTGGGGGGGACTTTGGTTTTCCTCATTGTGTGCTTTGGTGTTCGTCTGCGGTTTCTCTTGTCTTTTATTGCTTTCTCCTCTTTCTCGTTCTTTCTTTTCCTTTTTGGTTCTTTCTTTTTCTTTTTCTTTTCGTTTTCTTTTGATCTCTCTCTTTCACTTTTTTTCTCTATCCCACCTTCCTCCCTTTCCCTCTCGCTCAACCTCACTCCTCCCGTATATCTCCTCCTCTCACTCTCCTTTTCTCTCCTCCCTCACTCCCCTCCCTTTCCCTCTCCCTCCCACTCTTCCTTTTCCCTCTCTCCCTCCCACTTCGTCCTTTCCCTCTTTCCTCCCATCTCCCTTTCCCTCTCCTCCACTCTCCCATTGTCTCCTCTGTCCCTCCCACTCCCTCCCTTTGTCTTCCCTCTCTCCCTCCGACTCCCCCATTGTCTCTCTCCCCCCACACTCCCCCTTTCCTCTCTCCCCTCCACTCCCCCTTTCCCTCCTCTTCACTCCCATCCCCCCTTTCTCTCTCTCCTACCTCCATCTCTTTTCCCACTCTTCCGCCTCCCCCACTCTCCGCCCTTCCCTCTCTCGCCTACCCACCTTCCTCCCTTTCCCTCTCTCCTCCCCACACCCCTTCTCCCCCTTTCCCTCTTTCTCCTCCCCCCACTTTTGATCGTCTCCTTTCCCCTCTCTCCTCCCAACTTCCCACTATCCTCTCTCCCTCCACCTCTCATTTTCCCTCCTCCTCTCACCTCCAGACTTTCCCTCTCCCTCTCTCCTCACTTCTCCTTCTTTCCTCGTGCTCCCCACTCCTTCCCTCTTCCTCCATCTCCCTTTCTTCTTCCCTCCCCTCTCCTTCCCTCTCTTCCCTCCCACTCTTCCCTTTCCCTTCTTCCCTCCCCTCTCCCTTTCCTCTCCTTCCCTCTCTCCTCCACTCTCACTTTTCCTCTCTCACTTTCCTCTCTCCTCCCACTCTCTTTCCTTTTCCTCCCTCTCCCTCCTCCCTTCTCCCCTCACCCTTCTCTTCCTCTCCCCCCCACACAGAGAGACTCGGGCACATTCCATTTCCCAAAAAGAGGGAAGTTTAAGGGCAGGACGTGACCGGGCAGGGAGGATGCGGCCGAACGGAATCGGGGAATAGTCGCGACTGGAGAAAAAGGGGAAGGATGAAGGTGAAAGGAAAAGAAGTATTGGAAGAGCGAGGTGGGGGGAAAGGGTGATTGAAGGTATGAATTTATGTGTGTGTGTGCTGTTTGTGTGTGTGTGTGTGATGTGTGTGTGTGTGTGTGTGTGTGGTGTACATGTGCGTGCCGTTATGAGGGGGAGGTGATGGGGACAGACATGAATACTGTTGTGTGTGTTTGTGTGTGTCTGTGTATGTGTGTATGTTGTATGGTATATAGAAAGGGGGGAGGGGGGTTAGATTAGGAGAGAATTGATTATACTGTGAATGTATGAGGAGGGGAGGGAGGGAATATAGTGTTTCGGAAAATAAATATTTGGCTTTCTGACTTTTGTTTATGTATTGATGTGGACGTCGGCTGTCAAATGCATTTTGTGTTGACGTGAAATATGGAAGGAAATAAATCGCGCTCGGTTGTATATAATTGCCACGGATTTATTTTAATGGCTCATAATAATGTTCTGTTGGCTTGCAATGCGTGTTTTTTATTGGTGTTTTATTATGTTTTTTTCCGCTTAGTTTTTTTGTTGTTGTTTATTTCATTTTGGCTTTTTGTTGTTTATTTTTCTTTGTTGGTGTGAGGATGTTTTAGTATTGCGTTTTTTATTTATTTTTAAATTTTTTCTTGTTATATTTTTTTAAATGCATGAGAGGTTAAGGAACGGCATATATAATCCCCCATTTCCCCTTCCTCCCTCTTTCTTTTGTGCAACTCATTCATTATCGCTCGTCTCTCTTTTCTTTTTCCCCCCTTTTTTTTTAATCCTGCTCTCCCTTCCATGCCTCCTCTCTGTTCCCTTCCCTCTCACCTTTTTCCTCTCCCCTACTCTCCCTCTCCTTCACCTTTCTTCCTCTCTCCTTCCCTCCTCCTCCTCTCCCTCTCTCCTTCCGTCCCCTTCTCTCTCTCTCTCTCTCTCTCTCTCTCTCTCTCTCTCTCTCTCTCTCTCTCTCTCTCTCTCTCTCTCTCTCTCTCTCTCTCTCTCTCTCTCTCTCTCTCTCTCTCTCTCTTCAATCTTCTTTCTCTATTCTTCCTTTATTTCATTAGTTTTCTTTTCTCCTCCTACCCCCCCCCTACGCCCACAAGTTCGCAATTTCTTTTAAGACAATTTTTTCCGTCTTGTTTTTTTTCTATTTGCATTTTAATTGACGTCGAAGCGAGCATCCGGGTGTGTCTTTTTCTTTGTTTCAGTTTTTCTCTTCTTTTTCTGTCTGTGTTTGTTGGCTTTATTTCGTTTTGGATGTTCGTGTATATTTTTTTGCACGCACAGGCACGCACACATAAATATACGCACAAATACATACTAAACAACACACAGCACACACACAACACACCACACAACACACACACACAACACCACACACTCACTCACTCTCACTCACTCACTCCACTCACTCACTACTCATCACTCACTCACTCACTCACTCACTCACTCACTCAACTCATCACGTCCTCACACGTTCACGCACGCAGACACAACACACACTCACACGGACACGGACGCGCACGCGCACGCGCACGCGCACACAATATCGCACAAATACATACATACACAAAACAACACACACACACACCACACACGCACGCACGCGCACGCACGCACGCACGCAGCACGACGCACGCACGCACGCACGCACACACACACACACACACACACACACCACACACACACACACACACACACACACACAACACACACACACACACACACACACACACCACACACCACACACACACACTCACACACACACACTCACACACACACTCATTCACGCAATCACTCACATCTCGCAACCTCATTACATCACAGCACACGCTTACTCATTTATTGACATGTACGTTTCATCGCCTCGCTCCCTCCCCCCCCCTTTCTATCTATACAATTTCATGTTGACCTTTGACACTCATTGACCTTCCGTTTGACCCGATATTATCCCTTCTCACTCTTCACCGTTTTTTATTTAAATTTTTTGAATTAGTTGATTTATTAATTTGTTTGTTTTTTTTGTTTTTGTTTGGTTGTTTGTTTGGCGTCAGTTCACTGTAGTTTATTTTTATGTGTTTATTTATTTATTTATTATTGTTTTGTTTGGCGTCAGTTCACCTTAGATTATTATTTATTTATTTATTAGTAGTTTGTTGTTTGTTTGTTTGCCTGGCGTCAGTTCCGTGTTTTGTGATTGTTCCTGGCCTTCTTTTGTGGTTAGTGACGTCATCGTGGGATTGCTTTGGAATATTCTGTGGTTTGGATTTTCGTTTGTGGTTTGATTCGTCTTTTGTTTGTATTGCTTTTTCATTTTTTTTGTTTTTGTTTTTGTTTCCTAGTTTTCTCTTCACTTTCTCGTTTATCTGCGCGTGTTTGGTTCTCATCTTTTGCTATTTTTACTTTTCGTTTCTTGTTTCTATTTGCTCAGTTTTTCGCAATCCTTCCCGTTTCTTTTATTTTCCATCCTATTCACCACATCCTTCGCGGCTCCTCTCTCCTCATCCTATTCCTCTTTCCCTCTCATCTTTCGTCTTTCATCCTTCCGCCTTTTCCCTCCTTTCCATTCCCCTCTTCGTATCCCCTTCCCTCATATTCTCTCCTTTCTCTCTTTTCCTCCTCTCCTCCTCCCTATATCCCCTCCACTCCAACACACACACAACCACACACACTCACACACACACACACAACCACCCACACACACAACACAACAACACACTCACACACACACCCCAACAACACGCACCACGCACACGCACACACAAACCCGGGGGCCAAACAAAACACCCCCCAGCACGCACACCACGCGCACACACACACATAACGCGCACACAACCACACAACACAACCACAACACACACAACACACCACACCCAACACACACACACCACACAAACGACCCGGGGCCCGAGCCCGAGTCCCAAAGCCCGCGGAAGCCGGGCTGGGAGCGACGGAAGGACGGGGAGGGCGCGCGAAGGCGAGGGGGGGGGGCGGGGGGCACTGCGCGCCGAGGCCGCCCTCGGGGCCGGAGTCGGGCCGGCGGCGATGCGCAGGGGCCGGGCGCGCGGTGTCGTCGGGGAGCCGGGGGGCGGGGAGCGGTCGCGCGGGCCGGGCGGGCGGCGGGCGGGGCGCGCGGGGTACCCGGGCGCCGGGGCCGGGGTGGCGCGGGAGCGCAACGGGGCCGAGGAGCCCGGGACGAGAGGGTGGCCCTTCGCCGGGGGCCGGGCGGCGCGTGGCGCACGTGGTGCCTGCCGGGGCAGGTCCCGCGGCCTCCCGGCGCCCCGGGGGGGGTCGGCGGACGAGGCCCTAATGGACGCGGTAGGCGCCCTATGAGATCCGCGCGACGCTGGCGCCGGGCGGGGACTGGCGCGCCGGCGGTCTCCCGGCGCGGCCGGGGGCAGCGCGGACCGGGTGGTCGTGGCCGGGCCCGGCCCGGCGCGCTTCGGCAGGGGCGCCCGGCACGCCGCCCCTTCGACACCCGGACGAGACCGCAGGCCGCGCCGACGGCCCCGCTAGCAAGGCGGC
>NW_020872955.1:80685-85807 GCF_003789085.1 Penaeus vannamei | reverse complement strand
GGTGGAAAGAAGAAGAAAGAAAGAAAGAAAAAAGAAGAAAGAAGAGAAGAGAAGAAAAAAGAAAAAGAGAGAAAAAAAGAAGAAAAAAAAAAGAGAGAGAGAGAGAGAGAGAGAGACTAGAGACGAGAAGAGAGAGAAGATGAGAGAGAGGAGATTAGAGAAGAGAGAGAGGGGGAAGAAAGAGAGAGAAAGTGAGCAAGCGAGAGTAAAAGAGAGGGAGGGGAGAGAGAGAGAGCGAAGGGGGAGAAAGAGAGGGGCGAGGGAGGAGAGCAAGAGAGAGAGGGGGAGAGAGCAAAGAGAGAGGGGAGGGAGAGAAAGAGAGAGAGAGGGAGAGAGAAACGGAGACGGGAGAAAGAAAGAGAGAGAGGGAGAGCCGAAAAGAGAGAGAGGGAGGAGCGAGAGAGAGAGAGGGGAGAGGAAGAAGGAAGCAGAGAGGGAGATGGGAGAGGGAGGAGGGAGGGAGAAGAAAGGGGGCGGAAAAAGAGGAAGGAGAGAGAGAGAAAAAAAAACAAAAGAGGAAGGTAGAAAGAGAGAGCGAGAGAGAGAGGAGGAAGAAGAGAGAGAGAGAGAGAAGAGTTCGACAGAGGAAGGGAGAAAGAGAGACGAAGAGAGAGTGAGGGGAGGGAGAAAGAGAGGGTGGGAGAAAAAGAGAGAGAGAGAGAGAGAGGTTAGTGGGAGGGAGAGGCAGAGAGAGAGGGGGGGGGGTGAGTGGAAGAAAAAGGAGAGACAGGAAGAGAGTGGAGGAGAGAGAGAAAGAGAGTTTGGGACAGAGAAAGAGAACGAGAGCGAGAGATAGAATGGGAGAGAGAGAGAAGAGGGGGGGGGGGAGGGAGACAGAGAGAGAATGAGAGGGAGAAGGAGAGAATGGGAGGGAGAGAGAAAGAGAGTGAGAGGGAGAGAGAAAAAGAGTGAGGAGAGAGAAAGAAAAAGAGAGTGAGAGAGGAAGTGAGAAGAGAGGAGAGAGATGGAGAGAGAAATAGAGAGAGTCGGTGGGAGAGGAAGAGAGAGAGAGAGAGAGAAGGGGGGTGAAGGAGAAGGATGAGGGAGAGAAAGAGAGAGACCTAATAGACGACAGATGCAGACAGAGAGAGAGAAGCAACCTAACCTCACCAAATGAACCAGATGAGAATAGAAAAAAAAATAAAAATAAAAAAATAAAACAGAAAAAAGGGAGGAGAAAGAAAGAGAGATAAAGAGATTATACCAATTAATATAAGAGAGGGAGAAGTGGAGCCCATTTTGAACCCGACGTCGGCACGTCAGAGTGGCCGTAATCAAGATATTCACACAATGATTAATAGTCATGGGAGATGTCAGTAATAATCATGGCTATTGTCGCTGTCGGAGTTGTAGGAGGAGTCATAGTAGCTGGAACGGTAGTTGTGGTAGTGGTAGTTTTATCAGTGGTAGTGGTAATAGTAGTGGTAGTAGTATTAGTAGTGGTAATGGTTGTTTTAGTTGTGGCGGTGGCACTTTTATTAGTGGTAGTGGTAATGGTGGTAGTAGTAGTAGTAGTAGTTGTATTAGTAATGGTAATGGTTGTTTTAGTTGTGGTAGTAGTATTAGTAATGATAGGAGTTTTAACTGTGGTGTTGGTAGTAGTAGTAGTAGTAATAGCAATGGTATTTCTATTAGTGGTGGTATCATAAGTAGTAACAATAATATCCGTAGGAACATCGATAGTAATAAATGGAAAAGTAGAGTCCTTGTAATAGTAGTAGTATTGATAATTGTAATGGGAACGGACGTAGTAATAATAAAAAAGTAGCCTTTTAGTAGGAACAGTCGTTGTAAGAAGAGAAGCGGTAGTACAAGTAGCCCATTATGTTGATAGAAGAACGGTCAGTGATAGGAAGAATGGAATCAGTCGTAATAGTAAGAGTAGTAATAGCAGTAGGTAGTAGAAGCAGCAGTAGAGGAAGCAGTAGGTCTAATCATTGTAATATTAGCAATGGAAAAAATAGAACAGCGTTAGGATGATATTATTGGTATTAGCCACAGTAGTAATATAAATAGTAATAGTAGTAAAACGAAGAATAAATGTAATAGTAGTGTTAGCATCAGTAGCAATAGCACTTGTAATAGGTGTGAAAGAAGTAGAATGAGAAATAGTCTTAGGAAGAGTACCATTTCTACTACTGGTACTCTTCCTACAGCAACACGAACAATGTAAATGTAATTGTAGTAGTAGTGATCACAGAAACGTTAGTGGTGGTAGTATAGCACTGATTTTAATAGTGGAAAATGTAGTAGTAGCTGGATTATTGTAGTAGTAGTCGTAATAGTAGTAGTAGTAGTTGTAGTAGAAACAGTAGCAGAAGAAGACCATTTCACACTGCGAATTTCTCCGTTTTTTCTTTATTTCCCCGTTCTAAGAGGGAAGGTAATATTTAAGTTCTTGTTGGTTATATATTCAGTTATATATTCAGTTGAATAAATTTCGGAAATGGTGTCTCTTGGTTCTTCAATTTTTCCTTTATTCTTATTATTGTTGTTGGTCTTCTCCATCCCTTTCTGTCCCTGCTTTTGTTATTTATTTTTATTATTTATTTGTTCTCTTGTTTTTTACTGTCTCTTGTTTCGAGCTCTCCTTCCTTCCATTTTTTCTTATTTTTTCTTTGTTACCGGTACTTTTCTTTGTTATATTACTTTTTTTTTTTTTCTTCTTGGCATTTGCTTTTTCTTCTTCCTTATTCTTCTGTTCTTAATATTAAGAACAGGAGAATGTTTTGTTCTTCTTTTTTTCTTTTACTTTTTTTCGTTTTTCTTGTTATTTTCTTCTCGCTTTCTTTTTTGTCTTTGATGATAATGATAATGATTTTAAGAAATATAAAAATGAAGATGATGAATATCATAGTAGTAAGTAAGATAATTAGAATAATTAGAACAATACTACTCTAATAATAATACTGATTTAAGAAATGTAATTAAACAATGATAATGATGTTAATGAAAATGACAATTATAATGACAATTATACTAACAGTAATATGATAAATGATAATGATAATAATAATGATTATGATAATAATAATGGTAATGATAATTATGACAATGGCAGTGATAATGATTCTAATTATGATAATGATTATGATCTGATTATGATAATGATAATGATGATTATGATAATAATAATGGTAATAATGATAATCATGGTATTAATGTATTAATGACAATCATCGTTATTATAATGGTGATGCTAATTATAATGGTAATGATTATGATCATTAGCAGTAATAAGGGAAAGGGTAATGCTAATGACGATGTTGATTATGATAAAGATAATTGCAATGACAGCAATTACATGATAATACGAAATAGTAATATCAATTATGATAATGATGGTACTGATAATGATAATTGTAATGATGATCATAATTATTACGATATTAATAAAAATGATGGATGATAATGATAATGATAATACTAAAATAATATCAATAGTAATGCTAATAACAATATTAATAATATATATTGTTAGCAATGAATATAATAATTATGATTATTATTATGACATTGCTAATAATAGTAATAATGAAAAAAAAAATAAATATTGATAATCATAATGATAGTAATTAAAGCTAATGGTGATGATGGTGATAACAACAATAATAATAATGATAATCAAAGCATAACATATTCTATAAACATCACGCTTCATAATTACAAAATCAGTAGTCTTGTCATTGACAGTTTTGCATTATTGTAATATCATTTGCACAATGAAATGTAGATATTAATGTTAATGATATTTGATATAACTTCGTTGTGTATTTGAGAATGATCATTTTGCTAATGTAATTATATTTTCCTATTTTGTAATGAAATGAATTATGTATTAATAATTATATGTCTGATTATTTTTGTAATTTGATTTTTGTGTGTTTTTTATATATATATCCCTTTTTATGTATACCTCTGTCTTTTGTTTTTAAAACCCTTTTTCGTTGCATTTTTATTTCCGGTTAAGCTACCTAATGTTATCATTAACATTATCATTATTAACACTATTATGATTATGATTGTTCTTGTTATTATTATTATTATTATTATCATCATCATCATCATTATTAGTTTTATTATCATTATCATTATTATTAGTAGTAGTGTTATTATTAATGTTTTTGAATAAACAATTATACTAATAATAATGAAAATTGTAATGATGGCGATTATCATACTTATGACGATAATGTTAATGATATTAAAAGTAATGATGATAATTGTAAATATTATTATTATCATCATCATCATCACCGCCACCATCATCTTTGTCGGCGTCGTCGTTATTATTATCACTATTTTACTTATAATTGTTATGATATTGATAATGATTACGTTAGTAATGATAGTGCTAATGACAACAGTGATAATAATTTTTATCATGATTATTATTATCATTGTTATGACCATTATCATCATCGTTATTGTTATTGTTATTATAATTATTAATATTAATATTACTTGAATAACCATCAGTCTGCGGTTTTTATTATTTTTATTATCTGCATATACAGTAATGATTTATATTTATCGTTTTTATCATGATTATCATCATTATAATCATCATTAGCCTCCTCCTCATCATTATCATCAATACCATTATCATTATATATCACCATCATCATGAATATCATTATTTCTTATTATGTCACCAAGTTATCGATATTATTATCACTATTATTGCTCTATAATGTTTATTATCAATTACCTTTCCGATCATTAACATCCTAAATAAGATAACCATAATAGTAATAATAAATATAATATCCTATTTATTATCATAACTGCTTTATTTTATCTGCTATCATTTTGCTTGTTATTCCTAACGACTAAGATATTGATGCAAATATAGACATAGAAAGGGATGGATGTGTCTGGCAAATGTTTATGAATTTTTGAAGGATTATATAAACATTTTACTTACGACCTCCGTGTAGGCCTATTTAGTTTATTTATGGTTTGTCTTTTTGTGTCTCTGTTTGTCTTCGTTTATTATTATTATCTCTATATCAGCTTCGGAAGAGGGTTAGTGAGGGTGAGGGGAGGGGAGAGGGAAGGAAGGCGAGGAGAGAGAGAAAGAAAGGAGGGAGAGAGAGAGAGAGAGGGGAATGAGAGAGAG
>NW_020872955.1:73185-75685 GCF_003789085.1 Penaeus vannamei | reverse complement strand
TTTCTCTCGCTCTCGCTATGTCTCTCTCTTCTCTCGCTCTCTCTCTCTCTCTCTCTCTCTCTCTCTCTCTCTCTCTCTCTCTCTCTCTCTCTCTCTCTCTCTCTCTCTCTCTCTCTCTCTCACTCTCACTCTCTCTCTCGCCCTGTCTCCTCTCTCTCTCTCTTTCTCTCTCTCTCGCTTCTCTCTCTCTCTCTCTCTCTCTCTCTCGCTCTCTCTCTCTCTCTCTCTCTCTCTCTCTCTCTCTCTCTCTCTCTCTCTCTCTCTTCTCTCTCCTTCTTCTCTTCTCTCTCTACATCATGCTCATTCTAGAGAGCGACAGACAGAGAAGACAGACAGAGAACGTGAAACGGAAGCAGAAACGGAACCTTGAGTAAGGAAACGTGTAAGGTAACAGTCGTGGGCCTGCGAGCGCCGTTCCTGTCTTTGTTTCCAGTAGGCCTACGGCTGGCTGGATTCTCGCCCCCCCTCCTCCCTTTTTCCCAATTCCCTCTATACCCCTCTCCCCTTATCCTCATTCTCTCCCTCCCTTCCTTACCCTCCTCTCCCCCACTCCCCTCCCCGTTTTCCCTCCCATTCTCCTTCCCTCTCCTTACCCTTCCCCTCCCCTCCCTCCCTCTCCTTACCCTCTCCCCTCCCCTTCCCTCCTCTCTTCCTTCCCTCTCTCCTTCCCTCCCTCCTCTCCTTACCCTCTCCACCCTCACTCCTCCCCCTCCCCCCTCCCCTCGCAAGAGCTGAGCGCTTTGCCTTGACAACAACAACAGAGACGAGTGGGTTCGCCCTTCACTTCCACCAAAGAAAAAAAAAAAAGAGAAGTAATTCGTCAGACGTTCTTGGGTCTCTTTTCTCTCTCTCTTTTTTTTTCTTTTAATTTGGATTTATTTATTTATTTTTTTTTTTTTTTTTTTTAAGAGGGAAAGGGGTCGTGTCCGTGTGTTTCTCTTTTGTTTTGTTTTGTTAGTTTGCGTTGTCGTCTTTCTCTCTCTCTTGGAGCGCTGTGTATTATATGGTCTCTCTTTTATCTCTTTTTTCCCCATTCTGTCTCTCTTTTTTATGTTCTTTTTCTCGCCCCTTTTTCATTCTTTCGTTGTGTTATTCTCTCTCTCTCTCTCTCTCTCTCTCTCTCTCTCTCTCTCTCTCTCTCTCTCTCTCTCTCTCTCTCTCTCTCTCTCTTTCTCGGCCTATCTCATCCTCACGTTCTCTTATTCCCTTTACTCCTCCATCCATCCGCCAGGAAGTAAAAAAAAAAAATGAAACTTTAATGAATGTCACTTGACACTAAGCACGTGTCTACCCCTTCCACCCCCCCTCTTACCCCCCCCCCTCCTCCTCGTCCTTCTACCTTCAGATGTAACTTGGCCGAGGCGAGTAGGCCTACGTTGGTATTTGCATATTTACGCCTCCCTCCCTTGAGCGATTTGTGTCAGAGACATACTCCTCCCGGATGCGTATTTCATGTATGGCGTGTATGTCCTCGAGCGTATGAGGACACACACACACATATATATGTATATGTATAAGTACACACACACACACACACACACACACGCACACACACACACACATGTATATGTTTAAGTGCACACACACACACACACACGACACACACACACACACACACACACACACACACACACACCACACACACACACACACACACACACACATACATACATGTATATGTTTATGTACACACACATACACACAAATACACACACATACAAACGTACGCACACACAAACAAACAAACAGCCTATTTACACACAAATAGCGATGTTTGGTGAATCTAGAATAATTCAGTTAAAAAGTTAAGGCTGAAGATCTTTTTTAGTATATAACAAGTAAAGTAGCACAGCGTAGACAAGATAAAAGTTATGCAAATAGTATGAACGCTGCGAATGATGTTCTTAATAATGTTAATGATGTCGAGAATAGTGATAGGATAATAGTGAATATAACCTCAAAAAAGTATATATACTTATAACCTCAATTTACTCTTATGAAAAAAATTGACTTATTTTAAACGAAAATAAAACGTATTTATATTTATATCAAAGTGAAAGTTATATCCTAGCATGAATAAAAACACACCTACTAGCAACACATACATTATAACTATTAATAGAAAGCGAGTAAGAAAAAAAGAAAAAAGAAAGACAACAAGAAATAAGTTAATGTAATAGCAACACAGGCCAAGCGGTTCTTAATGATAATGATTATAACACGAGGCGAGAGCAGCCTGGCGGTCCACGGTCAGATGCAAACCACTTTCTCCTGCTTTGATTTCACGTTTTCGTCTTTTCTCTTTGGGGCTATTTTTTCTCTCTCTTTTTTTGTCTCTTTTAGTATGTCTGTTTGTTCATTAGTTTTAGTTTTTTTTCTTTTTTTTTTAGGTTTTCGGTTTTATTTAGGCATGGTTTTCTCTTTCTATTTTTTTTTAACCCTCTCTCTCTCTCTCTCTCCTCTCTCTCTCTGTCTCTCTCTCTCTCTTCTCTCTCTCTCT
>NW_020872955.1:63185-70685 GCF_003789085.1 Penaeus vannamei | reverse complement strand
CCAACACTCCCACCTTCCCCCTCCCTTCCCTCTCTCCTACACTCCCTCCTCTCTCCCTCTCCCCCGGTATACCCCCTCCCACGCCCCTACACTCCCTCCCTCTCTCCCTCTCCCCCGGTATACCCCTCCCACGCCCCCTACCCCCTACCGTCTCTGTAGACACGGGAAGAAGGGACGAGCACACTGTCAATATACTGTCGTGTGTGCCTGCTGGTAGAGAGGTCGGGATGGGGGGGGAGGTAAGGGAGGGGTAAAGGAGGAAGGGTAGAGAGGAGGGGAAGGAGGTGGAGGTTTAGATGGGAGGGGAAGGAGGAGGGAGGGTAGAGAGGAGGGGGAGGAGGTGGGAGGGTAGAGGGGAGGGGAAGGAGGAGGGAGGGTAGAAAGGAGGGGGAGGAGGTGGGAGGGTAGAGGGGAGGGGAGGAGGAGGAAGGTAGAGGGGATGGGAGGGAGGAGGAAGGGTAGAGGGGAGGGGAAGAGGGTAGGTGGGGGGAGAGGGAGGGAGGAGGTGGAGGGTAGAGGGGAGGGAAGGAGGAGGAAGGGTAGAGGGGAGGGGAAGGAGGAGGAAGGGTAGAGGGGGAGGGGAAGGAGGAGGAAGGGTAGAGGGGATGGAGGGGAGAGGAGGAAGGGTGGGAGGGGAAGGAAGGAAGGTTAGAGGGGAGGGGAGGAGGTGGAGGTAGAGGGGAGGGGTGGAGGAGGAAGTGTAGAGGGGAGGGGGAGAAGGAAGGGGAAAAGGGGAAGGGGTGAAGGACGAAGTGGAAGGGAGTAGGAGGGAAGATAGGGAACTGAAGGGAGGGAAGGGAGTAGGAGGGAGGGGACGGAAGTAGAGGAATAGGAGGTAGTGAGGGGAGGGAACTATTGGGAAGGTAGGTGAGGGAGGAGTAAAGGAGAGGGGAAAAGGGTACGAGAGGGGAATGGCAAGGGGGAAGGGCAGAGAGAGAGAGAGAAGCAGACGCTCTCGGGTACGGCGCGGCACACGTTGGCACTCACGCTCGTGTTGGTGGCACTGTGTGGTCGCTGGGAGGGAGGGGGAGAGAGGGAGGGAGGTGAGAGGGAGTGAAGTGCCAGCCTTGTAAACCCCCCCTTATATCCTCGCCCTCCTCTCCCCCCCCCCCCTTCCTCTCCTCTTCCCCTTCCCCCCTCGCCTCTCCTCTCTGCTGCCCTCTCTTCACACCCGTTTTCCAAGTAACAAGTGAAGTATACACGGTATTCCATTGTAAGGGCCTGTGTGTGTGTGTGTGTGTGTGTGTGTGTGTGTGTGTGTGTGTGTGTGTGTGTGTGTGTGTGGTGTGTGTGAGGGGAATGAGCGTACCTGTGTAGGTATGAATATTGTTATATGCCAAAAAATATATTATAGAGCTATGCTTAATGATTCTTTATTTGAGTCAGTCAGCTGTTTTCTCTTCGATTTAATTAATTTACCGTTTACTCTTTAATTCTATCAAAATATGCCTCTCTATAATTCTTTCTTTCTCTCCCTCTCTCCCCCAGGTTAGTGCGGAGGCCCCAGCGCCCGAGTGTGATGTAGACCTCAGCCCAAACACTGAGAGAACAAGACCAAAAAGCAGAACTTGAAGCCGCGCGCGCAAGTGAGAAAACCTACGCCAGACCAATTTCCTAGACCGATTTGGATATAATTTTTCATTGAAGGAAAGAGTGCGAGGCTGTCATCTGTTTTTTATCATTATTATTTTTCATTAGTTATATATACATAGATATATTATTGTTATTATCAATCATTATTTTCTGGAAGTGAATAATGACCACAAGGTGTGGAACAGTGCCAGGAAAATAGCGGAAGGAAGATTCGAAAAAGAGTAGTTTGGCGGAGAACAAGTTAATGTGATGTGTGTGTGCTACAGTGCTTATTTTACTTCCTCTGCGTTTCATACATCGAGTGACTGCCGCGTGTGTCAACCGTGACGTCACCCACTAAACATGATTGACGGCAAGACCCCGCCCTCACTCAGTCCGACTGTACCTACAATGGGGTAAGCTTTGTTGTACTTTTTTAATCATTAGCCATTTAGTTCGTGTATTCATTCTTGTATCTCTCCTTAGTGCATTTATGTTGATATTTTTTTTCTGTTTATTTCAGTATTTAATCCTTAACGCCGTAGCTCTGTTAGTTTGTATCATTTTCTTTATTTATTTTGATGACTATTGCTTGTAGTTGCATTATCACTGCATTCGGACTTACTGACGGTTCCCTTTGTCTGACAAGTTTTTCATTCTCGGGAAGCGGAGGGAACTCTATTGATTTTGGATATCGGATGCCAAATTTTAGTGTAAGTTTTGCCGTGTTGCCTTGAAACGTACCCGCAACACGTGGCCCAAAGATATTAATTGTAAAGAAAATGTTACGAAGGAATTTGCACATAAGTAGATAATGTGTTTAATTGGCTGATAAAGTTGATTATATTACGGGTCTGTATATATGTATATGCATGCATGTAAAGATATATATTTCTGATATATATGTACATACATACGTACATAAGTAGGTACATGCATACATACATGCATATAAAGATACATACATACATACATATACTTACATACATGGATACATACATACATACACTCTCCCACCCACCCACACGCACACAGGCACACACACACACACACACACACACACACACACACACACACACACACACACACACACACACACACACACACACACACACACACACACACACACACACACACACACACACGTTTATGTGTGTGTGTGTGTATGATTTTGTATGTATGTACATATAATATATAGCAAATCTCAGTAAGATTTATATCCTCTTAAACTGACACAGATGATCGTCACTTTTGCACATTGTGGTAATGTTAAAAGCTCCAGCGACGTATTATAATTCCAGTAATTATTTTTGTTGTTTTTTTCCTCCTAAATAAAGATTATTTTGCATAACGGTATTGTTGTTGTTGTTATTTCTGGTAGCGGTTATCATTCTTTCTGTTGTTATTTTAATTTATCATCTTTTTTTTTACTATGAAAGTTGGTTTTCTTGTTATTATCATTGTTGTCATAATCATCATCAAATATTGTTATTTTATTATTATTATTATTATTATTATTATTATTATTATTATTATTATTATTATTATTATTATTAATATGGTTGATATTATTGATGATAATTGTAATTATTATTATTATTAATTATTATTATTATTATTACTATTACTATTATTTATACTTGTTCTTGTTATTATCATTACTATTATTATCATTATTATTATGATGATGATTGATTTTTATTAGTATTTTATTATTATTATTATTGTTATTATTATTATTGTAATTGTAATTATTATTATTATTGTTATTATCATTTTTTTATTTTGTCATTATTATTTGTTATTATTATTGTTATCATTTTTATTATTGTTATTATTATTATTAGTAGTAGTAGTACCATTATCATTATTATTGTCATTATTGTTATTATTATTATTATTATTATTGTTATTGTATTTGTTATTGCTGTTGCTGTTCTTGTTGTTGTTATTGTAGTTTGATTATTGTTATTGCTCTTATTATTTTCAATATCATCATTGTTGTTATTATTAGTGTTATTATTATTGTCATTAGTATTACTAATATTATTATTTTTTTATTATTATTGTTGTTGCTGTTGTTATTGTTGTTGTTTCTTATTATTATTGTTACTGTTATTAATATATTATTATTATTATTATTACAAATATTGCTATTGTTGATGTTCATCTTATGTTTTTTAGTATTTGAAATTTACTGTTTATGATATTGATATTATCAGTGTTATTGCTGTTAATACAATAATTAATATTACTGCTATTAACATGATTATTAATATCTCCATTAATACCTTTGTTGTTGAATTTGCTATATTACTAGTCTCTCATATAGACCTATTGTACTGCTATTATGCCCTTTCTAAGAATGACACTACATCGCTCTATATAATTAGAAGGTATAAGGATGAGATAGTCTGCAGCACTGTCGAGGCACTTGCAATATCCACACGCACATCAAGCAAACGTAATTTTGATTTTTTGTACGGTTGTCCTGTTGGTTGCAGAGCTGACAGTGTGTTCTGGTTCATAAATGTTGGTTATGTTTATTTGAATTGCACACACACACACACACACACACACACACACACACACACACACACACACACACACACACACACACACACACACACATATATATATATATATATGATATATATATATATATACATATACTATATACATATATATATATATATATATATAGTATATATATATATATATATATATATATATATATATATATATATATATATAATATATATATATTTCTCTTGGTGTGATAATTACGATAATGATAATAGAAATAATGATGATAATGATAACAATAATGATAATGATTAATAAAGATGAAAATGATGATGATCATGACGATGCTAATGATGATGGCGATAATTATAATAGCATTATTGATAATAACAATAATGGTGCTATTAACAATAATGCTGCTTTTATTCTTATTACTACTATTGCTGTTGTTGCTGTTGTTGTCGTAATGACATAGGCCTAACCATTAGTACATCATCACCATTACTGATGCTTTACAATATTGTTTCACTATCTCCATTACATATATTTCCAACGTAGGCTTAAGCGACAAGATAATGAGATGTCTTTGTGTGGGTTTGTGTATTTAGGAGAGAGTAGGAGAGGAAGTGGCACAGAGTGAGAGAGAGAGAGAGAGAAGAGAGAGAGAGAGAGAGAGAGAGAGAGAGAGAGAGAGAGAGAGAGAGAGAGAGAGAGAGAGAGAGGAGGAGGAGAGAGACGTGAGGGAGGGAGAGGGAGGGGGAGAGAAGAAAGGAGAGGAAGAGGGAGAGGGGAGAGAGGGGAGGGAGGAGGGAAGAGGGAGAGAGAGTGGGAAAGGAAGAGAGGGAGGGGGAGGGCGAGAGAGAGAAGGAGAGGGAGAGGGAGAGAGACAAAAAGAGAAGGAAATGGAAAGAGAAATAGGAAGAGAGAGAGAGAGAAACAGAACAGCGGGGTGAGTTAGAACGAAGGGACAGAGAAACGATTCAAGAAAGAGAAAACGGAGGCAAGAGAAAGAAGTAGAAGTAGAGAATAAGAAAAAAAAAAATAGCAAACGCCAAGAGAACAAGGCAAACGCAGGAGAGAGAAAGAACAGTGAAAAGGACAAACACGAAAAAAGACGAGCGTGAAAAGTGATAATGCTCAAATGATAATAATAAAAAAAAAAAAAAAATCTGCTTGTACTCCTTAGTGGATATATATACATATTTTTTTCTCTTCCTTCATGCCTTTTTTTTTTTCCTTTCTTTCTTTTTTTCTTCCACCCCTTTACCTCCCTCTTTTGTCCGCCATTACTCTTTTCTCCGATCTCTCCTTTCCACCCTCCTCTCTCCCTTCCTCTCTTCCTCCTCCCTCCCTTCATCTCTCCCTCACTCCCTCACTCGCCCACTCATTCTCTCACTTCACTCACTCACTCACTCACTCTCACTCACTCCCTCACTCATTCATTCTCTCACTCATTCACTTCACCTCAATGCCTCACTCACTTCACTCACCTCACTCACCCTCACTCACTCACTCACTCACTCACTCATCACTGCACTCACACTCACTCTCACACTCACTCACTGCACTCACTCACGTCTCTCCCTCACTCACTGTATGTGAATGTCTCCACGCAAATATTTGCAAGCAGGCACGCAGTCGTCCGCACGAGGCTTCTGCTCCGGAGGGAAACGAGTCTATCGCTTATGTTTGTAAAAGCACCCTCAACACCCGCTTGGGGGAGGGGGGAGGGGGGGGGAGCACCCGCCGCCCACTCTCTCCCAATTATGTCTGTCTCCTTCTAGTCACGCCCGCTCTCTCTCTCTCTCTTGCTTTTTCTCTTTCTCTCTTTCTTTCTTTTTTTTTTCTTTCTTTCTTTTCTTTCTCCTCTCTCTCTCTCTCTCTCTCTCTTCTCTCCTCTCTCTCTCTCTCTCTCTCTCTCTCTCTCTCTCTCTCTCTCTCTCTCTCTCTCTCTTCTTCCCTCCCCCACCCTCGCTCCCTTACTTCCTCCTTCATTCATTTTCATTTTCTCTCCCTCGTTTATCATATCTTTGCTTCGCTGCCCTTAATATCGCCCTCTCTCTTCATTTCTTTCTCTCTCTTTCTGTCGTATTTTTTTAGTCTGCTTTCGGCCACCAGCGCTTGTCTGAGCTGCGGGTCGTGCCGGCGTCTGGGTGCCAAGCGACGCTCTCTCTGGCTCTCTCGTTTTCTCTCGCTTTGTTTTGCTCTCTCTCTCTTCTCTCTCTCTCTCTCGCTCTCTCTCTCTCTCTCTCTCTCTCTCTCTCTCTCTCTCTCTCTCTCTTCTCTCTCTCTCTCTCTTCTCTCTTGCTCGCTCATACTTTCTTCTTTCTTTCTGTCTGGCTCTCTGTCTCTGTCGGTCTTTTCTCTTTCTCCCTCTCTCCTCTCTCTCCCTCTCTCCCTCTCTCCCTCCCTCCCTCTCTCCCTCTCTCTCTCTCTCTCTCCTCTCTTCTCTCTCTCTCTCTCCTCTCTCCTCTCTATCTCTCTCTCTCTCTCTCTCTCTCTCTCTCCTTCTTCTCCTCCTCATCTCTCTTCCTCTCTCCCCCCCTCCCCCATTGCTCCTCCTCCTCCTGATTCTCCTTTTCCTCCTCCTCCCCCTCCTCCCCTCCTCCTCCTCCTTACCACCCCACCATTACATCTTTCCTCGTCCTTATTCTTCTCCCTCTTCCTCCTCCTACTTCTCTTCACACCCCTTCCCCATTCCACCCTTCCTCTTCCCCTTCTCCGCCATGCTTCCTGTTCTTCATCCATTACCCTTCCCTCATTTTGCGTTCTCCCAACTCCTCCCCCCTCCTCCCCCCCTCCCCTCCCCCCCCCCTCCTCGCCGCGCCATGACTGCAAACATACCAAGAGACCGCCAAGGACGCCAGATCTTGCTGACTGTCTGATCTCCCTCCTTATTTGGCTGCCCCTCCTCTCCCTCTCTCCTCCTTGTCTCTCTCTCCCTCTCTTTTTCTCTTTATCTCTCTTTGTCTTTCTCTTTCTCTTTTTCTCTTTGTCTTTCTCTTTTTTCTCTCTTTCCTTGGATCTTCCTTCCTCTCTTTTCCTTTCTCTCTCTCTTCTCTTCTCTTTCTCTCTCCCTCCCATTCTCCTCCTTGTTCTCTTTCTCCTCCTTGTCTCTCCCTCCCTCTCTCTTTTCTCGTTTCTCCCTCTTTTTCTTGTCTCTCCTTCCCTCTTTTCTTCTCTCCTTGTCTCTCCTGCTCTTTCTCTTCCTCTCCTCTCTCCTTCTGTTCCTTGTCTCTCTTTTCGTCTTCTCTTGTTTTTCCTCTTGTCTTTCTTCTACTTTCTCTCCTTCCTATCTTTTTTCTTCTTCTTTCCTCTCCATCGCTGTGTCTTTTGTACTAACATACTCTTCCTTTTCCTCTTCTTCCCCCTCCCCCTCCTCCAACCACCCTCAATTCTTCC
>NW_020872955.1:43185-58185 GCF_003789085.1 Penaeus vannamei | reverse complement strand
TTCCCTTCCTCCCTCCCCCTACCCACCCTCCCCTTCCCTCCTCCCCTACCCACCCTCCCTTCCTCCCCTTCCCCTACCCCCCCTCCCTCCGCCACATCCCACCTCGCATCAGTAGTTCCCCCAATACCTTTTCTTGCGGCCGGTCAGGTACAACGGCACATCACGTACAGCTGTACTAGTCTGGCTCTTATTACTTCATGGATGCGAGTTGCTTCGTCAGACCGGCATGGGCAGCAAGCAGGTAGCCCGGCTCATGACAACACGCGCTTAGGAACTCTCTCTCTCTCTCTCTCTCTCTCTCTCTCTCTCTCTCTCTCTCTCTCTCTCTCTCTCTCTCTCTCTCTCTCTCTCTCTCTCTCTCTCTCTCTCTCTCTCTCTCTCTCTCTCTCTCTCTCTCTCTCTCTCTCGTAACATAGTTTTCAACCACCCGTCAAGCAAACTAATGAAGCAAAATGATTAATGATACAAGAATTAGTGTGCTTCCTCTTTACCATTTTTTCCTCATTTAAGTAGTAATAACACAATCATGTAAACATAGACGGTTGGCTTCATCGCTAATGGTTCGTGTTTGCGAATAGCTAATATAAGCTTTTAAAAAATCACAGAATTCCAACTGAAATGTATTGATATCGAAAATGTTAAATGTCGGTAATGTGTCTGATGTTTGAGTGTACATATTATAAATACACACACACACACACACACACACACACACACACACACACACACACACACACACACACACACACACACACACACACACACACACACAGATATGTATGTATGTATATTCATATATGATCATTAAAATATGAGGGGAAAATGTTTTCAGTTCCATGCTATGGCTCAACTCGCAAGGAATATTTTATCAAACTGTGTAAGATATAGAACGAAAATTTATGGCATCATGAAATTATTACTTGCTTTTGTAAAAGTATGAATAGATAGATGAAACGTGTATTTTTTTTATATAAATTGATGACGCGCGGTGATTGGTGGAATTTTTAAACGGTCTGTGATTGGTCGATTCGAATGAGTCGAAAGTCGTGCTTTTAGGATATATAAACTCGGCCTCGCGCTGATATCATTGTAAACAAAATATGTAAGATTGAAAAGTAGAAAAAAATGTACCTAAAGCTTATTTCTCATTCCGGTATTGATTTATTTAATAGTATATATATATATATATATATATATATATATATATATATAATATATATATATATATATATATATATATATATATAACACACACACACTCGTATATGTTTGAATCAGTCTACAGTTGGATAGCACAGGCTAATTATGATTACCCCAAGGTTATTTTCCCGTTAAAGGAATGCATGCAGAAAACAGAGGATTAATTAATTGAATAATCCAGAGAGAAAGAAAAACAAATAATCGAAATAACGACGTAAAAAGTAGAGGATGAAAGCAAAATCCGGCAATGATGCGCGTCACTGCATCAGCTTGCATTGATACCATAGTTGCTCGTCATGACACTTTTAGAGCATCGGTGGACAATGGTCGGTATTTTCCCCCTCGAATTTATCGAAATTACAGGCCTTAGGTCATGTTTTTTTCGCTAGGATCTTTTTTTATTTTCTTCGGCGCTTTTTAGGTGTCTGGTTTTTCTTTGTCATGTTTTTATGCTTTCGTTTGTTTCTCGATTTTTGGGGGGGTGTTGTTTGTTTCTTTTTTTGGTGTTGCTCTTTTTTTCTCTTTCTTTCTCTTTCTCTCTCTCCTCTCTCTCTCTCTCTCTCTCTCTCTCTCTCTCTCTCTCTCTCTCTCTCTCTCTCTCTCCTCTCTCTCTCTCTCTCTCTCTCTCTCTCTCCATCCTCTCCGCTCCCTTCCGCTCCCCCTCTTCTCCTTCCTTCCCTCCCTCTTTATTTCTCATTCCCCATCCTCCACCCAAGTGTTATGAACTACAACTGTTCAGATGTGCAAATGCGTTGCAGGTTGCACTGTATAGAGTAGCTGTGTTGCAGAGCGAGTCAGATGTACTCCCGCGCCTCGCCGTGCATGCAGCGCGTGTGTGCTTGTGCAGTCACGGTGGCGGCGGCGCTTGCGCGTGGGTGGGGGGTGGGGGGTGGATTATGGTGTGGGAGAAGAGGTTTGGGGCGGGAGGGGGACCGGGAGAGAGGGGGGGAGAGAGGATGAGTTGTGGGGGGTGGATGGGTGGGGGGTATGAGTTGTGGGGGGTGGATTGGGGGGGTATGAGCTTGAGGGTGGAAAGGGGGGGAGGGGTAGGAGAAGGATTAGGGGGTGGGGGGTTAGAGGAGGGGGTGTAAGGAGCGCAGAGTGTAGGTTGAGCGATGCACGGCTGCCCTCCGCTCGCCTGGATTCCTCCCGCTCTTTCTCTCGCGCCGTCTCGCCAGCCCTTTCTGCCCAGCTGTCTGTCTGTCTGTCTGTCTGTCCGTTGACCTGTCCTGTGTCGCTTTCCGTTTGTCGGTCAGTATTTTTATCTGTTTTTGTGTGTCTGTCAGGTTATCTGCCTTTCTATTTGTCTGTGTATTTATCTGTTTGTCTATGTGTCTTTTTATCTTAGCCTATTTAGCCGTGTTTTTATCTGTCTGTCTGTCTATCTGTCTGTCTATCTCTGCCTATCTATCTGTTTGTATTTTTTATCTATCTGACTGTCTTTTTTATTTATCTGCCTCTCTATCTGTCTGTCAGTTTATGTAACATGTCTTACATTTATATATCACTGTCAGTATATTTTTTCCTTCTTCCTTCTCTCGTTTCATTTCACTTTCTCCTCCTCCCTCCTCTTCTTCCCGTTTGTTCCACCCAGCTTACCTCCCAACTCTCTTATCCTCTCTTTCTTTCCTCCCTCTTTACCCCCCTTCGTTTTCCCGATCAATTGTCTGTCCCTCACCCTCTCTTTCCTTTCTCCCCTTTCTTTCTCTCTCTCTCTCTCTTCTCTCTCTCTCTCTCTCTCTCTCTCTCTCTCTCTCTCTCTCTCTCTCTCTCCTCTCATCTCTCTCACACACACACACACACAAACACACACACACACACACACAACACACACACACACACACACACACACACACAGACACTCTCTCTCTCTTCTCTCTCTCTTCTCTCTCTCTCTCCTCTCGCTCTCTCTCTTCTCTCTCTCTCTCCTCTTCTCTCTCTCTCTCTCTCCTCTCTCTCTCTCTCTCTCTCTCTTTTGTCTGGCTTTCGTCCCTTTCTTCCTTTCTCTCTCTTTCCCTGCTCTTGCCACTCCTTCCTCCACCTCCCTCTGTGACCCTGCGTTCAGCCAAGAGAGGGACTCGATAATGCTTAACTGGCAACCCTTCCCCAGACGGGGAAAGGGGTGATGCCATGTTGGGAAGTTTGTCTTTTTGCTCTGTTTCTCTCTCTCTCTCTCTCTCTCTCTCTCTCTCTCTCTCTCTCTCTCTCTCTCTCTCTCTCTCTATCTATATATATATAATATATACATACATACACACACAACACACACACACACACACACACACACACACACACACACACACACAACACACACACACACACATATATATATATATATATATATATAATATATTATTATATTATATATATATAATATATATATATATATATATATATATTATATATATTATTATATTATATATATATATATATATATATATACAATATACATTATTATATGCATATGTATATGCTTATACATATACGTATATATACATGTACATATACGTATACGTGTGTGTGTGTGTGTCTGTGTTTGTTTGTGTGTGGAGGGGGACGTGTGTGCATACGTGCGTGTGTCCCTGTGCACACTGATACATACGAATGAGAGAAAAGAAGATCGAGGAAAGAGACAAGAGGAACACAGACACACAAAACAAAATAAAAGAAGAAACAAAAGAAAGTGAGAAAAAGAGCAAAGCTAGAGTAAGATCGAGGAAAGAGACAAGAGGAACACAAACACCAAAACAAAATAAAAAAGAAACAAAGAAAGTGAGAAAATGAGTAAAGCTAGAATAAGATCTAGGAAAGAGACAAGAGGAACACAGACACACAAAACAAAATAAAAGAAGAAACAAAAGAAAGTAAGAAAAAGAGCAAAGCTAGTGTAAGATCGAGGAAAGAGACAAGAGGAACACAAACACCCAAAACAAAATAAAAGAAGAAACAAAAGAAAGTGGGAAATGAAGTAAAGCTAGAATAAGATCTAGGAAAGAGACAAGAGGATCACAAAACAAAATAAAAGAAAGAAACAAAAGAAAGTAAGAAAAAAGAGCAAAGCTAGAGTAAGATCGAGGGAAAGAGACAAGAGGAACACAAACACTACTCCAAAACAAAATAAACAAAGAAGAAACAAAAGAAAGTGAGAGAAAATGAGTAAAGCTTAGAATAAGATTCTAGGAAAGAGACAAGAAGGATCACAAAACTAAAAGAAGAAACAAAATAAAGTAAGAAAAAGAGCAAAGCTAGAAAAGATCGAGGTAAAGAAGCAAGAGGAACACAACACCCAAAACAAAATTAAAAGAAGAAACAAACAAGAAATGTGTGAAAAAGAGTAAAGCTTAGAGTAAGGAAAGGGAGGAGGAGGCAGGGAAGTGTTACAATACTGCCACGACAAGGGACGAAGGTGTATCGGCTCCTTGGCTCGTTGTATGGAGGGCGGGCTGACACGAGATGGGAGGGATGGGAGGTGAGGACGCCGAAGAAGGAAGGGGGGAAAAGGGAGGTGAGGTGGAGTGTGAGGAGGGAGAGATGGGAAGGAAGGGAGAGGAAAGGTTGCGGTGGGTGGGATGGAGGGAGCAAGCGAGGCGAGGGAGGTGTGGGTGGGTGGTGTGGCGTGCGGTTGGGTGGGTAGAGAGGCGAGGGGAGGGAGGAAAGGTGTTTGGCGTGGAGAGGAACGGAAGAGGAGTGGGTGGTGTGGTGTGGAGCTGGTGGTTGGGTGGTGTGGGTGGGCAGGAGGGTGAGGAATGGAGGGATGGATAGGGGGATGGTAGGTGGTGGGTGGAGGGAAGGAGGGGAGGCGGGGAAAGCGTTGCGTGGGAGGGGAAGGAACCAGGGAGGGAGCGGAGTGACAAGGTAGGTGGGTGGCGCAGGGTAGGAGGTAAAGGTCGGCGTTGGGTTGGCAGGGTAGGAAAGGTGGGTGGGAGAGAGGGGTAGGGGGTAAAAGGTAGGTGAGTGGGCTGGGGGGGGAAGGAAGAAAGGAGGAAAGATGGGTGGTGGTGGTAAAAGGGGAAGGAGGAGGAAAGGTGGGTGCCTTGAAGAGAGGCGGAGGCGAGGGATGGGAGAAGCAAAGGTGGGAAGGGTAGGAAGGGGGTAGGAAAGGGTGGAGAGAGAGGGGGCGTAGAGTGGGGGAAATGTAGGTGGGCTGGTGGTGTGGGGGGGTGAAGGAGGGAGGATGTGGAAGGAGGAAAGATTGGGTCTGGTTATGGGAACCCGAGAGGGAGGAAAGCGTGGGTGATGCGGTGGGTGCGGAGGGAGGGGAGGGAGGGAGGGAGGCGAGGAAAGGCGTTGGGATGGAGGGTAAAGGGGGGAGGAAAGTGCGCAGAGAGGGAGCGGAGGCAAGGTGGGTAGGGCAGGGAGGGAGCGAGAGGGTCGGTGAAAGCGTTAGGTGGGTGGGTGTTGTGTGGGGAGGGAGGGATGGGAGAAGGAAAGTGGTGGGTGGGTGGAGAGGGATGTGACGGAGGAAAAGGTGAGTGTCGGTGGGAGGAGACGGAGGAAAGGTGGTGTGGGTGGAAGGAGAAGAGGACGGTAATGATAGGAAAGGAAAGAAAGAAAGATTGAAAAAAAAAGCGATAAAAAATAAGTTATCAATAATGAAGCAAGAAGCGAGAGAATAAGGGGTGAAGGATGGAGGGAGTAAAGAACCGAAGGAGAGGGCAAAAGAAGGGAAAATTAAAACAAGAGAGACAACAGAAAAAGAGGATAGGAAGAAGATGAGAAAGAAAAAATGAAGAGGAGAGAGAGAGAAGCGAGAGGAAGGGAGATGAAGAAGGGAAAAGAGGCTTGAAGAGAGAGAGAGAGAAAGAGGAGGAGAGAGAGGAAGAGACGAAAGAGGAGAGAGAGAGAGAGAAGAGAGAAGAGAAGGAAGAGAGCAGAATAGAGAGAGAGAGAAGGAGAAAGAGGAAGAGAAGGAGAGAGAGAGGGAAAAGAGAGAGAGAAACAGAGAGAGAGGGGAAGGAAGGAAGAGGACACTGCTAAAGAACGGCAGCCAAAAGCAAAGAGTGAAGATGACCTAATCTTGAGTGAGGGGCGGGAGGAGGGAGAGGGGGGAGGGGGAGGGGCGACGTGAGTTGGTGGATTGGAGGTGGAGAACAAAGGGGAAGAATAGACGAAAGTGAGATGGAAGATTGGAGGTTGGAAGTGGAAGGCGAGGACGACGAAGGGGGAAGAATAGACGAAAGTGGAGATGGAAGATTGGAGGTTGGAAGTGGAGGGTGAGGACGTAACGAAGGGGGAAGATGGAGATAGGGATGGAAGGGAAAGGTGAAGGAGAAAGTTGGGAATGGAGGTGAGAGGCCTAGGGAGGAATGTGGAGGGAAGCGGAGTGGACCTAGAGCTGGAAGTGGAACAGCTGTTCTCTATGCCTAACGCCACGTGTCGGGTGGTCTTCTCTCTGCCTTTCTCTCTTTCTCTCTTTTTCTCTTTATTCCTCATATCTCCTCCGTCAGTGTCACGTCTTTCTTTTCTCTTTCCTCTCTCTCTCTCTCTCTCTCTTCTCTCTCTTTCTCTCTCTCTCTCTCTCTCTCTCTCTCTCTCTCTCTCTCTCTCTCTCTCTCCTCTCTCTCTCTTCTCACTCTTCTTCTCTTCTCTCTCCTCTCCCCCCTCTCCCTCTCCTCCCTCTCCTCCCCCTCCCTCCCTCCCTCCCCCCTCTCCCTCTCCCTCCCTCCCTCCCTCCCTCTCCCTCTCCCTCCTCCCTCCCTCCCTCCTCCCCTCCCTCCCTTCCGTTCCCTCCCCCCCCTCCCCCCTTCCCTCGCGGTCCGTCCCTCCCTCCCTCCCTCCCCCTCTCCTCTCTTCCTCTCCTTATCTTCATCTCTTTCTCTTTCGCCTCCTTCTCCTTTCAATACTTCTCTCTTCTTTCCTCTCCTTGTCTGTCCCCTCTTTATCCGCTCTCCTTGTGTATCCCCCTTTCCTTTCCACTCCTCCCTCCCTCTCTTTTCCCCACACCTCCTCCCTCCCACCCTCCCTCCCTCCCTCCCTCGCCCTCCCTCCCTCTCTCTCTCCTACCCTCCCCTTTACCTTCCCTCCTCTTCCCTTAGGCCGGCCCTCTCTTGACGGCGTACACTTCTAACATGCCTTCCAACTTCCTCTTCCTACCTCGGATTACCTGGCCTCCTCCCTTAGGCCTCTCTGACGTACATTTAAATGCCTTCCAACTGGCGGAGGAAAACGCGATGACGAGGGAAGATGAAGGCAAGTGGCGAGAAAGAGGAAAGAGGAAGGAGTAAGAGGAGAAGGAGAAGGAGGAGGAGGAGGAGAAGAGGAGAAGGAGAAGGAAGCGAGAAGGAGGAGAAAGAAGGAGAAGGAGGAGGAAAGAAGAAAGGAGGAAGAGAGAAAGAAGAAGGAGAAGGAGAAGAAGAAAGAAGGAGAAGAGAAAGGAGAAGAAGAAGGAAGAAGAAGCGAGGAAGAAGGAGGAGAAGAAGAAGGAGAAGAAGGAAGGAGAAAGAAGAAGAAGGAAGAAGAAGGAAGAGAAGGAAGGAAGAAGAAGAAGAAGAAAGAAGAGTAGTAGTAGTAGAAGACATGCGATAGTAGAAGAATAAGGAGAAGGAAAAGAAGAAAGAGAGAAGAGAACCATACAGCCAGACCGAAGAAGCCCAAAGGGAATGAGTGTCAGAATATTGATAAAAAAAGAAAAAAAAAAATATGAGAGAGCAAAGCAAAGTTGCCGGGCCAAGGTAAGACAGTGTGTAGCACAAGGTGTGTTGCTCTCTCCCCTCCCCTCTGCCCTGCCCCCTCCCTTTGCAGACGTCCACCCCCCTTTTGCCGTCCGCTACCCCCTTCCTCTTCCCAACCCCTCTCCCCTCCTCCAATGCCCCTCCCTCCTTCCCCTTCCCCAACCCCTCTTGCCTCCCCACCCTCCGCTACCCCCCTTCCCTTTTCCCAGCCCTCTCCCCCTCCCCCCTCCCCTTTGCCCCTTCCCACTTCCCTCTTGCCTCCACCACCCTCCGCTCCCCTCCTCAAGCAGAAGCCTCCACCCCCTCCCCTCTGCCCTCTACGCCCCTCCCCTTCCCCGTTCCACGCGTCTCCTCCCCCCCTATA
The DNA here is from genome assembly GCF_003789085.1 of Penaeus vannamei. Taxonomy (NCBI): domain Eukaryota; kingdom Metazoa; phylum Arthropoda; class Malacostraca; order Decapoda; family Penaeidae; genus Penaeus; species Penaeus vannamei. The sequence continues at coordinate 49,950 of NW_020872955.1, read as the reverse complement.
TTTTAACCCCCTACCTCCCCTTGGCCTTCCCTTTGCAGAGGCCTCCGCCCCTTCTTGTCGCCCCTTCACGCCTTTCCTTCCCTTCCCAGCAGACTTCCTCACCCCTTCCCCTCCTCCTGCCAGGCAGCGCCCCCACCTCCAACCCTTCCTCCTCAGCGCCTTCGCCTCCCCCAGCAGACGCCTCCACCCCCTCCCCTCCTACCCCTCCAGCAGAAGTTCCCCTCCCCTTCTCCACGTCCCCCATTCCTGTCCCCCCTTGCCCAAACACTTCCCTCCCCCTTCCCCTCCCTCCCCACGCCTCCTCCTCTTTGCCCTCCCCCTTGCCTCCTCCCTTTCCCTTCCTCCTTTCCCTTCCCCCCTTTCCTTCCTCCCCTTCCCCCTTTGCAAACGCCTCCTCCCCTACCATCCCCTCCCTACCCCCGCCGCCTTGCCCCTCGCAACACCTCCCCCTTCCCCACCCCTCCCCCTTTCCCTCCTCCCCGCGCCGCCCCCCCCCCCCCCCCGAGCCGTCCATCTCCGGTCAGACTTGCCCCTGATCTACACTGACCTTAATGGGGCGCCGTTTGAGTAGAGGTGTGTGGTCCGGCGTTCTTGTGTTCCCTGTCTGGGGCTCCCGGTCCTTCTGTCATCGGCTCTCGGGTGGGCGTTTGGGGGTTCGCTCGGGCTTTTGCTTGTCCGGTGCTTGTCGGCCAGGAGGTTTGTTCTGTCTGTTGCTCTGTTGTCTGTCTGTCTCTGTTTGTCTGTCGTGTCTCTTCTCTCTCTCTCTATCTCTCTCTCCTTTCTCTCTCTCTCTCTCATTTCTCTCCTGTCTCTTCTCTCTCTCTACTCTCTCTCTCTCTCTCCTCTCCTCCCTTATCTCCTCTCTCTCCTCTACCTCGTCTCCTCTCCCTACTCATCTCCCATCCTCCCTCCCTACCTCTTCTCCCTCCCTTATACTACCTTAATTAATATCTTCTCTCCCTCCTACTCCCTACCTCCCCCTCCCCCTCCCCTACTACCTCCATCACCATCTTTTCTTTCTCTTGTTTATATTATGTCAGCTATTTCTGATGAAGCATTATACTTATCTATATCTCTATTTTAATTCTAATCTTCCTTCAATTTCTTACTTACCAGATGTGTATTTACTAGCGTTAGAATAGACCACACCACCACCCCACCACCACCACCACCACCACACACCACCACCACCACCACACCACCACCACCACCACACCACCACCACCACCAGCGATTACCCCCCCCCCCCCTCCCCTGTATCCCTATCCGACGGCACTGCCACCCGCCAATTAGAACCCCCCCCCCCTCTGTATCGCCCGCCGGTAGGACAGCACCCCTTTCCCCGCCATCGCCCAGTCGCAAGATCCCATTGTTTACAGTGTTCTTATCAGCGTAGGAATCTCAGTAGGCCTACGTCCCAGAATAGCGGCGGCAGTGCGGTTCAGGTGTTGAGGGGACCGGGCAGGGGCGCGGCGAGGCCGGTTGCCACACGCCAATTTGGCAAGGTTTTCGGCGCTACTTCTCTCGTGTCTCTCTCTATCGTTCTTTCTCTCTCTGCCTCTCTATCGTTCTCTCTGTCGCTTATCTTCTTCTTTCTTCTCTCTCTTTCTTCTCTATCTTTCTCTCTTTTCTGGCTCTCTCTTCTCTCTCTCTCTCTCTCTCTCTCTCTCTCTCTCTCTCTCTCTCTCTCTCTCTCTCTCTCTCTCTCTCTCTCTCTCTCTCTCGATTTCTCTCGGTCCGTTCGCCTCTTCTTGTTTTTTCGTTTGTTTCTACGTTTCTTCCGCTCTCGCTCTTGTTTGAGTGTTCCTTTTCTCGCCTCCTGATGAGAAAGAGAGAGACAGAGACAGACAGAGAGAAAGAGAAAAAGAAAGAGAAAGAAAATGAGAATGAGAACGAGCCGGAGAAGAGGAAAGAGAAACTGCAGAAAAAAATATAATGACTGATCAAGCGTAAATGTCAGTCCCGGGTACTTTTTGGCAGGTGTGTGTTACAGGTGTGCCATATTTATAACACTCCGCAGCACTTAACATTTGAGAATAAGAGTACTGTGTGTGTGTGTGTGTGTGTGTGTGTGTGTGTGTGTGTGTGTGTGTGTGTGTGTGTGTGTGTGTGGTGTGTATATATATATATATATATATATATATATATAATATGTGTGTGTGTGTGTGTGTGTGTGTGTGTGTGTGTGTGTGTGTGTGTGTGTGTTTTGTTTATGAACGCTCTCCACGTGAATTGAATTTGATGCGTTTTATGTTTGCAAGTTTGTTTGCGCGTATGTGTGCGTCTGAGCGAGTGTGTACTAGTGCGTGAATAGAGTACAGGAAGTACACAGGGAGAATCCATGACGTCATGAGGTGCGCTTTTCCTTGGAGCGAGGGGGGAGGGGAGGGGGAGGGGAGGAGAGGGAAATGAAAGAGGAAGGAAGGGCGAAGGAGACGAAGGAAGTGGAAAGGGGAGCGGGGGGGAGGAGAATGTCACTTTTCTTCTCCCTCTTTTCTCTTTTCTCCCTCTTATTTTTCTCCTTCCTCTTCTCTCTCCCTCTCTCTCCTTCACTCCTTTCTTCTTTCCCTCACTCATTCCCTTCTCCCCCACTATCTCTCTCCCTTTCTTCCTTCCTCCTTCCCATCCCCCTCCCCCCTCCCTCTCCTCTCTCTCCTCTCCTCTCTCCTCTTCTCCCTCCTCCCTCCTCCTCCCTCTCCTCCCATCTCTCTCCTCTCTCGATCTCTCTCTCTCATCTCTCTCTCCTCTCTCCCTCCCTCTCTCTCTCCTCCCTCTCTCTCGCACTCTCCCTCTCCCTCTCCCTCGTCCCTCCTCCTCCCTCCTCCTCCCTCCTCCTCCCTCCCTCCTCCCTCGCTCCTTCCAATCCTCCAAATGTGCGCAAACACATAAACGAGTCATTCCCACACAGTCTCGATACCCATTAAAACCCATTACTGGCCTTTATCGCTTCTGCTCTTTAACGCTAATGGGGTTAGATGGGGAAATGGGGGGGGGCTGGGGGAGGAGGAGAGTTTGGAGGTTGGAAGTTGAGGAGGAGGAGGAGGAGGGAGGAGGAGGGGGAGGAGGGGGGAGGAGGGGAGGGGGAGGAGGAGGAGGGGGAGGAGGAGGAGGAGGGGAGAGGAGAGGGGGGGAGGAGGAGGAGGAGGGAGGAAGGAGGGGAGGAGGAGGAGGGAGGAGGAGGAGGAGGAGGGGAGGGGAGGGTAGGGGGAGGAGGTTGGAAGTTGAAGGGGGGAGGAGGAAGAGAGAGGAGAAGAGAAAGAGAAGAAGCGCACTCACACACTCTCTCTCTCTCTCTCTCTCACACACACACACACAACACACACACACACACACACACACACACACACCACACACACCACACACACACACACACACACACACACACACACACACAACACACACACACACACACACACACACACACAACACACACACACCACACACCACACATACACACACCCAACACCACACATACACACCACACACCACACATACACACCACACATACACACCACACGCCACACACCACAACCATACACACCACACCGCCACACACACACATACACACCACACGCACACCACACACACACCACACATACACACATACACACATGCACATCCCATTGGTGCGAGGAAACGGAAATGTATACTATTAGGTAACACTTGACTGTTTATATTCTTGCAGTGTCTAGCACCATGAAAATTATATTAATTATTTCATTATCAAGTCTTTTAATTGCTTATTCGCTCCTTTTCCATTTTTCTCTCTCCTTTCATGGACAGAAAGAAAGAGAGAGAAGGAGAAAAAAATGGAAGAAATAAATTATTAGCAACGGAGGTGGAAGGGACACGAGGCGATAATTATTAAGAGAAAGTTAATTCTGTGATATGACTTGACGATTTTGAAGGATATCCTCTCTCTCTCTTCTCTCTCTCTTCTCTCTCTCCTCTCTCCTCTCTCTCTCTCTTCTCTCTCTCTCTCTCTCTCTCTCTCTCTCTCTCTCTCTCTCTCTCCCTTCCCTCCCTCCCTCCCTCCCTCTCCTCTCGATGGATGGGTGGATATATGGGCACAAGTGTTTATGTGGATGAAGAGAGAGAGAGAGAGAGAGAGAGAGAGAGAGAGAGAGAGAGAGAGAGAGAGAGAGAGAGAGAGAGAGAGAGAGAGAGAGAGAGAGAGAGAGATTGCGTTAGTGCCTACGCAGTGTCTTGTATTTTTTTTTTTTTTTTTTTTGTATCTCAAGGGATTTTGGGGAGATTTCTGCCAAGACCAGCGGCCGAGAAATCTTAACACTAACGTCATATTGTCCATTGTAAGTCATGGAATGTTTATTGTTAGAATAACTGTTCCAGACCCCCCCCCCCTCCCCCTCACCACCACCAACACCCTTACACCCCCCCCCCCCCGCTGAAGGTGAGAGGGAGATTGGGGGATGAAGAGAAGGGGAGTTGAGAGAGAGAGGAAGGAGAGAGAGAGAGAGAGAGAGAGAGAGAGAGAGAGGAGAGAGAGAGAGGAGGAGGGAGGGAGAGGAGGGAGGAGGGAGGGAGTGGAAAGGGAAGGAAGAGAAAGGGAGGGAAGGAAAAAAGAGAAGAGACAGGTAAGAGGGAAAAGGACGGCAGAAATAAGCAGAGGCAGAGAATACAAAGAGATGAAAGGAAGAAGATGAAAAGAACAGTACACGGGAGTGACCAGAGAGTTCCCTGGCAGATGACTACACCATACCAGGTATACCAGCCCCCCCCCCTCCCCGCCTCACTTACCCTTCCCCCCCACACTCCGTGCCCTTCCCTCCCCACCCCCCTTTCCTTCCCTCCCCATCCCCTGCCCTTCCCTCCCCACACTCCCTGCCCTTCCCTCCCCATCCCCCTTCCCTCCCCACCCCCCCCCCCGCTCTTCCCTCCACACACCCCCCTGCCCTTCCCCTCCCCATCCCCCTATCCTAACCCTCCCTACACCCCGAGCCTTACTCTCCAGGCCTTGCCAACCCCTATCCTCCCCTCCCCCCACCCTAATGCCACGACCCGCCAGGTATACGCAGAGAGAGAAAGAAGAGAGAGAGAAAAAATGATGTTGCGGTAGCCCTCCTCTCCCCCCCACCCCCCTTTTCCCATACACTCAGCCCCCCCCCTCCCAATGAACCCAGGCGGTCGACTCTCACGTTTGACACGTTTGCCCTGTCTCTCCTGCGCACTTTTTCTTTCGTTGTATTGTGGTCTTTCTCTCTATCTCCCCTTTCCCTCTCTTTTCCCTCTCTTTCTTTTTTTCCGATTTCGTATTCGTTTTATTTCTGGTTTTCTGTCTTTCTGTTACTGTTTCTATCTTGCTTTTCTTACCCTCTCTTCCTTATTTCCTTCCTTCCGTCCCTCTCCCTCCCTTCTTCCTTCCGTTTGTCACTTCCTACCCGCTCTTCCACCCTCCCTCCCTCTATACCTTCCCTCCCAATTCTTTACTCCCTCCCCCTACCCATCTCCCCTCCCTCCCCATCTCTCCCCTCCTTCCCTGTCTGCCAGTCCCTCCCCTCCCTCCCTCCCCATCTCACCCTCTCTCCCCATCTCTCCCCTCCCTCCCTCCCTCTCTCCTTGTCTACCAGCCCCCTCCCTCCCTCCCTCCCTCAAATTCCCTCCACACCCTCCTATTACCTTTCCCCACATCTACCTTTTACCTGCCTCCACACTCCCCCTCCCTTCCTCCACCCCCCCTTCCACCCGGTGTAAATCAGGGTGTGCACTGTCATTAGAGTTGTTCCATCGTGGTGCCCCTTCCTGCCCTCCCCCCGCCTCCTCCCTTCTCTCTTTTCTCTTCGCTTCCCTTTTCTTTCTCCCCTTCTCTTTTTCCATCTTCCCTCCCTCCTTTCCTTCCGTCTCTCCTTTATACTGCTTCCTCTCTCCTCCTTTCTCTTTCCTCTCCCTCCTCTTACCCTCCTTCCTCTCCTCCCTCCTGCTTCCTTCCTCCTCCCTCCTCTTCTCTCCCCCTTCCCTCTCCTCCCTCCTCCCCCTCTCCTCTCTCCTCTCCCCCCTCCCTCTCTCCTCCTCCCCCTCCTCCTCCTCTCCCTCCTCCTCGCTTTACCCGCCGCTACGCCATGGACACGGCCCGCCCCTCCGCGACGCCAAGCCCTCGACACTCTACGCTCTGACACGGCGGGGTTTGACACGAGAGGCTCTCTCCTTCGAAGCGGCTTGACACGGAGGAAATCAGACACGAAGGGATCTGCCACGAGACTTTCTGACACGGAGTTTTTTTTCTGACGCGATACACTCAGTCGCGGCGATCTATAACGAGAAAAAATATTCGCTTATGGGACAGAATACAGCTACATTCTCTCCCAACCACGCTACAGTTCTACCACAAAACCACCCCTACCGGCATGCCTAGACCTAACTCAGAAATGAAAACCACTGCAACACCCACAACCGGAAGATACTCCACAACCGTAAGGTACTCCACAACCATCGGATACTCCACTACCATAAAATACTCCTCAACCGTAAGATACTCCACAGCCGTAGGATACTCCACTGCCATGAAATATTCCACAACCGGAAGATACTCCACAACCGGAAGATACTCCACAACCGGAAGATACTCCACTACCATGAAATACTCCACAACCGTAAAATACCACCACTCCTTGCACTAACCTCCAACCACAAACACCTCTGTCACAACTTCCAACCCCAAAATCCCCTTCAGCCACAATTCCTAACCACAAACCTCTCTACAACCCCCCCTACGACAAAGCCCTTTAACCACATTCCAACCACAACTCC
>NW_020872955.1:30685-38185 GCF_003789085.1 Penaeus vannamei | reverse complement strand
CCGACCCCTTCTCCCCCTTCTCCTTCCCTCTCCCCCCTTCTCCCTCCTTCTCCCTCCCCCTAACGGTCTTCTCCCCCCCCTCCCCCCCAGGTCGTCTCGTAGATCAGCGGCGGTGAACATAGGCCCACGCGATGGTGTAAATCATCTCCATAGGCCTACCCGCGGCCAGGGAGAGGAGAGGAGAGAGGGAAGGGAGGAGAGAGGAGAGGGAAGGAGGAGAGAGGAGAGGGAAGGGAGGAGGGGGAGAGGGAAGGGAGGAAGGAGTAGACGGAGGGGGAAGAGAAGGGGAGAGAGAGAGAGGTTAGTAGAAGAGAGCGAGGGTGAGGAAGAAGAGAGAGAGAGAGAGAGAGAGAGAGAGAGAGAGAGAGAGAGAGAGAGAGAGAGAGAGAGAGAGAGAGAGAGAGAGAGAGAGAGAGAGAGAGTAGGCCTCAGATGCCGGCTTCCTCCCACATGACCATCCTCCACTCCTACTCAGTCCTCCTCCTGCTCCTCCTCCTCCTCTCCTACCCTCTCTGTTATCTTCTCTTCTTCCTCTTTCCTTTTCCATCTTTCTCCCTTTCTTTTTATTCTCTTTCGCTATTCCCCCGTTTTGCGTAGCCTTGAGCTGGTTCATGATCCCTACTCCTCCTCCCCCTCCTCCTACTCTTCGTCCCCTCCCCTCTCCCTCCCACTCCCACTTCTTCTTCATTCCCTCCTTCCTCCTCCTCCCCCCTCCTCCACTCCCTCCTCCTCCTCCTCCACTCCCTCCCCCCTCCCCTTCACCACCGCCTAGTAACTGTTCTTGTTCTTTCCTTGTCCGAGAGTTGTTTTTGTTAATGGTGGTTTTCTTGTTTGTGTTTGTTTGTCTTTGATTCTTGATTTAACTTAGTTCTTCTCTTTTTGTTAACACATGATTTTTCTTCCTTTTTCTTTTTTCTTCTTTTTCTTTCTTTGTTCTTCTTCTTTTTTTCTATGCATTCTTCTCTTTTTATTCGCCCTCTCTTCCTCTTTTCTATTCTCCATATTTCTTCTTCCTCCTCCTCTCCTCTTCTCCTTACCTCCTCATCTCCTTCTAACCTTTCGTCCTCTTCCCCATCTTTCACCGCTTCCCTTCTCTTCCTCGATTTTTGTTTTCTTTCTTTCTCTCTTCTCCCACCTTCGCTTCCATTTCCCCCCTCCCCCCAGGAAGAAATACCGCAACCCAGAGAGCACTGGATGGAAAATTAATACCCAGTGCTGGATTTTTTTCTCCTTGTCCTTTCTTTCTTCTTATTCTATTCTTCCTTTATATTGCTTCTCTTCTTCTCGTCTCATATCCTCTTGTCTTCTCCTTTTTTCTCCTCTCTTCTTCTCTCTTTTTTCTCTCCTCTTCTCTTTTTCTCTCCTCCTCCTCCTCTCTCCTCCCCTCATGCTTCTTTTTCTCCTCCTCTCTTCTTCCCGTCTTTTCTCGTCTCTCGTCTCCTTTTTTCTCCTCTCCACTTCACTTCCTCCCCTACCCTACCCTCCCCACCTCTCCCTCCTCCCTCCTCGCCCCTCTCCTCCCTCCCCCCTTCTCCCCTCCCTCCCCCCCTCCCCTCCCCTACCCCACCCTATCCTCCCCTCCTCATCTCCTCTTCAGAGATACGAAAAGGAGATGAAGGAAGGACAACAAGAAGATAAGGAATAGAGAGAGAGAAGAGACCGGTTCCCCTTGCGACTCTCCTTAAGCCTACAGAACCTAGGCTCAGGGGTTCATTCTGGGGTTCAATGTGGTTCCGTCTCCTTGAGTCGTTTTCTGTTGGGCGGAAGAGGAGGAGAGGAGAAGGAGGAAGCGGAGATTAGGAGAAGGAGGAAGGAGAAGAGGAAAGAGACTGGGAAAGGGATTGGGTGAGGAAGAGGAGAGGATTGAGAGAAGGAGAGAGAGGGAGGAAGTAGGTGGGAGGAGAGAGAGTGAAGGCGAGATAGAGGGGGGTCGAGGGAAAGAGAGCAAGAGACGACAAGAGAGAGAGAGAGAAAGAAAGAAAGAAAGAAAGAAAGAAAGCTAGAAAGGAAGGAAGAAAGAAGGAAAAAGAAAAAAGGAAGGAGAGGAGATGAAAGGGAGAGAGAGAGCAAGAAGAAGCGACAGGACGATTATGAGTCCAGAGAGGGAGAGAGAGAGAGAGAGAAAGAAAGAGAGAAATATCGATAAAGAGAGAGAGAGAGAGATAAAGATCGATAGAGAGAGAAAGAAAGAGAGAGATAGGATCGTGCAAGGGTCACAGGGTACAGCCGACACAGACAGAAAAGGAAAAGGGTGTTTAAGTCAGGGAAAAGGAAAGGAAGGGGGGGGGTGAGGGGGTATAGGCGGGGGGATTGAGGCTAGTGGGACTCCATGCCGGTAGGGGAGGAGCAGGGGGTGGGGGGTGAAGGGTGAAGAGGGAGGGTGATGGTGTTACCTCAGGGTGAAGTGTGAATTCATCAAATGGCCAACTTTAAGACTGTGTGAGCGATGAAAGTGTGTCTGTCCGTGTGTTATTTTCATGATACGGAAAAATGTGCAAGAGTCTGCATCATTAGTATTGCATTTTATTATTATTATTATTATTATTATTATTATTATTATTATGAGGATCGTGCCGCTGCTGCTAATGATTATGGCGATGATGGTGATGCAGCTGATGATGAGGAGGATTAATAAGATTATTATTATTATTATTATTATTATTATTTATTATTATTATTATTATTGATACTATTACTATTATTATTGTGATTATTATTATTATTATTGTTGTTATGATTACTATTACTGTTATTACTATTGTTATTTTATTGTTATTATTATTATTATATGAATATTGTTATTATTTTTTTATCATTATTATTATTATATTATTATTTTTATTTTCTAATTATTATTATACTACTACTACTACTACTATACTACTACTACTACTACTACTACTACTACTACTACTACTACTACTACTACTACTCCTATATCCTACTATCTACTCTCCTATCATTATTATCATCATCCTTAATCTTCTTAGTGTTCTCTATAATATCATCAACATCTCTCTTATCCCCTCCCCCTTTTCCCTCCCTTCCCCCTCTCACCCTTCCCCCCCTTCCCTCCCCCCCCCCCCCCCCTTCTCCCTCGTGCTCTACTTCGCTCTGTATTGCAAGCCATCAAGCAACATTGCTCGTGATTGTCACTTTCAGCTCTGACCCTTCGTTGCTTGCTTGCTCTGGCGTCTCTTTCTCTTTCTTCCTTTCTTTCTTTCTCTTGTTTTTTCTCTTTGTTTTTTTCTCTTTCTATTGTTTTCTTCTTTTTCTTTCTCTTTCTAATGTTTTCTTCTTTTTCTTTCTCTTTCTCTGTCTCACTTTTTTTCTTCTCTTTCTGTCTCTCTTTCTCTTGTTTTCCTCTTTCTCCTTTTTTACTCTTTCTGTACATATTCTCTTTATCTCTCTCTGTTTCTTATTTTCTTTCTCTCTCTCTCTATTTCTCCCTTTTTACTCTTTCTCTACATATTCTCTTTTGTTTTCTGCTTTTTCGTCTTTCTCTTTCTTTTCTCAATCTTCTTATTTATCTCTTTGCCCCTTTTCTTGTTTTCTTTCTTTCACTTTCTCTAATATTTATATTATTATTACTACTGCTACTATTAGTCCTAGAAATAGTCATGATAATATTATAATTATGATAATGATAACGATGATGACGATGAGGATAATGATGATGATATCGATGAAGATGATGATATCAACAATACTAATGTTTATTACAGTTTATACGTTGTAACACATAGAATTAAACAATTGTGATTGATGATGATGATTATTATTATAATTATAAGGATATAGTGATAGTGATTATGATAGTAAAAATAAGGATAGCGATAATAATAATATTGATAATGATAGTGATGTTGATAATACTGATAATAATGAAAGAGATAAGAATGATTAAAATAGTTATAAAGCTAATGATGGAACTTATATTAATATGAATTACCATTGATTAAACCAGTCATGATGATAAGTTTGCTAATTGGGATGATACTAATTTTAATGAATTTTCAGAAATTGTTATTTTGTTTCCATTTCTTCTCGTGAAAAAAGAAGATTAAGATAGCGAAATGGGAGAAATAGAGTAATAAATGGAAGCAAAAAGAAATTGAAAAGAAAAAAATAGAAATGTGTGTGTGTGTGTGTGTGTGTGTGTGTGTGTGTGTGTGTGTGTGGTGTGTGTGTGTGTGTGTGTATGTGTAGGCAAGCAAGTAAGCGCATGTGCAGGTTTGTATGTGTGTATTTTTTCTAATGTTCCCTCTAAACCGTACATAGGTACACGCCCACGCCCACCCGAGGGAAAAGATAAACACTGCAAAAGCTTAAAAGTTTTTGACATGTTTTGTCCCCGCAGTCTAAATGCCCAACACAACAGCCCTTTGCTTCTCTCTCTCCTTTCCTCTCTTTCTCTCTTTCTCTCTCTTCGTTTGTCTTCTCTTATATCCTTTTCCCATCTCTTGTTTCTTCTTTTGTCTTTTTTTGCTCCAATTAGATTTTCTTTTCTTTTTTTGTTTTTGTTCATTCTTCTTTTTTCTCTTTCTTATTCTCTTCTGTACTCTTTTTCCCCCACTTATTGTCCCCTCTCTGCCCCCTATCGCACCCCCCTCTCACCCTCACCCCCTCACACGCACGCACGGACGCACGCCTCAACACGTAGCCTATATATAGCCATATACCCTTTATATACGAGATCTCTGTAATTAATTCTATTTTATCCATCAGTATATTTATCATGAATTATCTAATTGTTCGTTTACCAATATTTATCTTTTTGAGCGTTTATTATTCTTATATATATGAATATGTTCTTTATAAAAAATCTTCTATCGCCTCACTTTTCCCGCCTTTTTTAAAAATTGCGCGGGAAAGGAGAGACGATATGAATGATCACATTTTATTCATTATCTATTTTATTTATCGTTTATGATTCTAAATATCTAAAAAAAAAAAACTTTCTTTTGTTTAATTACGGGGGAAAGGAGAGACAATAAGTATCGTTTTATTATCATTTGCCAATATCTAATTATCGTTTATAAATTTAAAATTATTCTTTATAAAAAGGAAAGTAACTCCTATCTCCTAACCCTTGCCGCTTTTTTTAATCCATGGGATAGGAGAAACAATAAGAATGATAAATATTTTTTTATTTACCAATATCTATTCTAATTATCGTTTATTATTTTGAATTTCTATTTTATCAGAAAAACTCCTATCTCCTTCCCGCTTCTTTTTTTTAATTCCATGGATAGGAGAAACGATAAGAATTCTCTTTTTTTATTTACCAATATCTAATCTAATTATTGTTTATTGTTTTGAATTTATAAAAAAAATCTCCTCACCCTTCCCGCTTTTTAAAATTCCATGGGATAGGAGAAACGTTTTTTTTTCTATTTACCAATATCTATTCTAATTATTGTTTATTGTTTTGAATTTATTCTTAAAAAGACTCCCATCTCCTCACCCTTCCCGCTTTTTTTTAATTCCATGGGATAGGAGAAACTTTTTTTAACCAATATTTATTATAACTGTTGTTTATTATTTTGAATTGCTTCTTTATCAAGAGAACAAACTCCTATCTCCTCACCCTTCCCGCTTTTTTTTTAATTCCATGGGAAAGGAGGAACGATAAAATTGTGAAACTCTGAACGGTGGATTTGCAGGTGTGAGTCGAAGAGCGAAGACCCGCCGCGCAGAGGAAAGAGACAGCGGAGCGACACACCCGACCGTCGGTGCGTTAAGCTCCCTTCCCCCTTTCCCCTTCCCCTTTTCCCCTTTTTCCCTTCCCCCTTCCCCTTTCCCCTTTTCCTTACCCCTTCCCCTTTCCCCTTTTTTACCCTTCCCCCTTGGAAGATCCCTTTCCCCTTGGAAAATCCCTGCCCCCTTCCTTTAATAAATACCTGCCCCCCTACCTGCCCCCCCTTAGAAAATTACCTGCCTCTTCCCTTAATATCTCCCTTAGAAATCCCTGCCCCCTCCCTTAGAAAATTACCTTCCCCCTCCCTTAGAAAATCCCTTTCCTTTCTCCCTTAGAATATCCCTTTTCTCCCTTGGAAAATCCCTTTCCTTTTCTCCTGGAAAATCCGACCCCCCCCCTTCTCCCTTTCTCCCTCCTTTCCCCTGGAAGAAAATCCAAGGACTACCCTTCCCCTCCCCTCCCCCAACCGCCTCCCCTTCCCCTCCCTCCCCCCAGCCGCCTCCCCTTCTCCTCCCCTCCCTACAGCCGCTCCCCTTCTCCCATCTCCCCCACTCTCCCATGTAAAGAAATCTTGACCACTTCCCTTGCCCCCCTCCCCTCCCCCTCCCATTCTCTCCCTCCCCCCCCCAATAAAAACCGTAGAACCCCCCCCCCCCACTCCCCTCCCTGAAAAAATCTATCACAATTCTACCAGTGCTCCCCCCCCCCTTCCCCTCCCTGCCCTCCCCACGGTACCTCTTCGAGATGTGTGTTTGTATGTTTGTTTGTTTGTCTGTGATACTTCTGTTGTTTTATTTGTTAGTTTCGGATGTCTGTCACCTTTTTTTATTGTTCTACATATATGTATGTGTTTTATACGCACATATACATTTTTGATGTGGTTGAACTGGCTCTTTTTTTACATATATTTTATTTTTGGTGTTTTTGACCAATTTTTTGCTGTTTTAGGGTATGTTTCCAATTTTTATAGATTTTTTTTTTTTTTTTTTTGTATGCCGTGTGTGTTTTATGTTTTAATTTGTTTTTGTGATTTCGTTTTCTGAATTCTTGTTTAATGCGTTTATGTTATTTTTTTGTATATTTTTATTGCATATTTTAAAATCATTAAATTTTTATTGCTTGTTATTAATTATATTTATAATTATTATTTGACTGTATCGTGTTTGTATTTATTTTTAAAAAGGTGATTATCTTCATTCTACATATTTCATTTATAGTTATTATTTAATTGTATTTACTATTTATGTTGATTTTTATAATTTTATCTACTCTATAATTTTGTTCATAATTTCCTTTATTTTTATTTGTATTCATTTATCTTATATATCTTTATTCCGTTTACTTTCCTTATTTTTTATTTTATTTTATTTTTCCTTTCTTTCTTTCTGTATATTTATTTACGTAACGTTTTTTTTTATGAAATTTGTAATAATTAGTAAAATACAATCTCGTCTATTTTATCTAACGTCTAATTCTCTTGGTTTATATTTTATTCTCTTTTCGTTGGTTTTCTCGTCTGCCTTTCAATCACTCCCTCCAAATGTGGCCCACTTTTTTGTGCTCTGTTTTGTCACAAAATAATTCTTCAAACGTCCACCTAATGCATGTCTGTTTGGAGAAATGAAAAAAAAGGTGCATGGTATTTTTTCCATCTTTTTATATATATGTATATTTCATGAATGTTTTTTTTTTTTTTAGGTATTTCTTAGCAACTTTGCTGATATTAGTAATATCAGCACTGATTTGTGACGGTTATCTACCCATATATTTATATATATATATATATATATATATATATA
>NW_020872955.1:23185-25685 GCF_003789085.1 Penaeus vannamei | reverse complement strand
TTTGTGCCAGTCTTCTGAGAGCACAGAATAGGGGAAAAAATATATAATTTTTCATTATTGTTGTTAATATTATTGTCATTATTATTATTATTATTATTGGTGTGCTTGTTATTATTATTATTATTATTATTATTATTATTATTATATTATTATTAGTGTTGTTGTTGTTATAACTGTTATCACCATAACAAAAGAACAGCAAACAGACGTCAGTACATCGAACAATTCAAGTTATAGCGAGTTAAGAGAGGTCAGAGCGGGGGGGGGAGGTGGCAGCGAGGAGGCGGACACAAAGAGGGAAAGAGTAAAGAGGGGAGGAGGTGGAAGATGGGAGGGACGGCAAAGAGGAAAAGAGGGATAAACAGAGGAGGAGGTGGAAAATGGGAGAGGAAGGGGCACTAAGAAGAAAAGAGTAAAGAGGTTAAAGAGATGGGAGATGGGAGAGGGGGCGGCACGGAGAGGGAAAGAGGGGAGAAAGTGGGAGGGGAGAAGAGGAGAGAAGAGATATTGCCGTTGATATTAGTGTTGCTTCACGACTTCCCGTCACGATCCAGTTCAGTTCTGAGGGAGAACATGTAGAGAACTTTATTTTTTCGTTCTTCCTTTTTTGTTCTCTTGTTCGCCGTCGTCTTCTTTTCCACCCTTCTTGGTATTCTATGTTTCTTCTCTTTCATCTTCTTTCTCCTCCCTCTCTTTATCTCCTGTAATTCTTTTCTTCTTCGCCCTCTTTTCACCTCCTCATCCTTCTTTTGCTATTTCTTCTACTTATCCTCCTCCTCCTCCTCCTTCCTCTCCTCTCCTCCTCTTCTCCTCCTTCCCCTCTCCCTTCCTTATAATTTTCCTATGCATCTACCTCCTAACCCTCCTCCTTCATAATCTTTCCTTATCACATCTTTCTCTTATCTCAAAAATAGAGAAATAAATAGATAGATTATTCATAAATACATGAAGAGGAAAAGGCAATGTCACGGGTTCGAAGTGAAAAGATAGTAAAGAAGCAGTAGAGGTAAATATAGAGGAGAAAGTTGAAAGTAGAGTGTGAAGAACAGAGAGAGAGAGAGAAGATTGAGACATATACATATACTATATACATATAATTATATATACATATACATTATATATTATATATATATATATATATATATATATAAATATATATAAATAATATATATATTATATTATATATATTATATAAGAGAGAGCGAGAGAAGAGAAAGAGAGAGAGAGAGAGAGAGAAGAGAGAGAGAGAGAGAGAGAGAAAGGCGAGAAGTAGAATTGCAATGAACAGGTATATGATTTACGACTTAACAAAGAACAGTTATTGCTCCTCTCGTGTGGCGAAAGAAATGCAAGATTGGCAAGAAGTTATTTTATTGGTTGTAACAGTAGCAGCGTTACAACGAACGATAGTGGCAACGAAGGTAAAACGTGACGGTTATGATATTCCCAAACCAACAACCCCATATTAATATATAATTATATTATATCTATTTATCACTATATACTATATTCTTTCTATTAGTATATCATTTTTCTCCACAATACATACATACATTGTATTATATGCACTAACTTATACTGTTATATTTATTATACTACCCTATAACCTTTGTATATTATTATTACTTATTTTTTATATTTTATTTTTGTATGTGTGATTTTGTTGTACTTGTTCCTCTCTTATTTTCCTCTCCTCTTTGTGCTGTGTTTTTGTGTGTTTGTGTGTGGTGTGTGTGTGTGTGTGTGTTCTCTCTGTATGTCTCTCTCGTGGTGTTTTTAGTATTGTATGTATTTGTATGCATGTATGTATGTACGTCATGTCTGCGTACGTGTGTCTGTTAGCATTACTATCGCGCCATTAAAGTCGAAAATGGAAGTAGACGGTGACATCCAAAATTGGAGTTATGGGAGTCTAGAACGTAGAAAGTACCCATTGAATGTCCTCGTTACGGGGACTACATCCATCATCGATTCCACATATTTTTCCCCTCCTGTGCTCTGCTAAATTTTGCATACTTAATTAGTTCTTCTCCACCTCCTATATTTCTAACTTAATGATATTGGTCATTAACGAAGGGTAATGCGACCTGATCATCTTTATCTCTACTACCGCCATTAGCGCCACCCGCACATCTCATTATGAGTCACTCACCCTACACCCTCCACCGCCAAAGCACAGCCCGAGCGACCGACGGGGAGTGAGTGGGTGAGTGGTGGAGTGAGTGAGAGCGTGAGTAAGGGAATTCCTTGCCTGTGACTGACTGCCTTCCTTCAAGGACTGTGAGGGAAAGCAGTAGTACTACTTACTCCTCGGGGAGTGTGAATGGTGAGGGATGCTGCTTTCATGAGGAGAGGGGAGGTGGAGGAAGGGGAGGACGTCGGAGAAGCGAAAGAAGGAGGAGGACGGTGTAGGAAAGAGGGGGGAAGGTGAGCGGGGGTGGTTGAGGTTAGGAGGCTGTGCAGGCCTACAAGGTTGAAATGCGAGGTAGCGATCGGAAGC
>NW_020872955.1:21089-23085 GCF_003789085.1 Penaeus vannamei | reverse complement strand
GAGGATGCGAGCAAGGAGGGAGGCGAGGGAGCAGAGAGGAAGGAGGGCGAAGAAGGGGAAGGGGAAGAAGGGAGAGAAAGTGAGGAGGGAATAGGCTGGTGTGAGAGAAGAGAGAGAGAGAGAGAGCGGAAGGACTGAGGAAGAGGATCTATAGCATGGTGAGAAGGGTGGCAGGGAAGGTTTTTGGCCAGAGGAGGGAGGTAGGGTGAGTACGAAGAGGAGGCGGCTAAGGGAGGGGATAAATGTATTAATGAGAGGAGTGGTTAATTAGTTGGCGGGGGGGCAAGAGATGAGGGAGAGAGGTTTCGTTAGGAAAACCCGGTTACCCAAGGGGGAAGAATTGAGAAGGGGAAGAAGTAGAAAATGAAAATATATACTAGAAAGTAAAAGGAGGAGATAAAGAATAGAATGAAAATCAAAAGAAAGAAAGTTATATGAACAGTATTTTCAAAAAAGAAAAAGAGAAAAAAAGAAAATTAGGAAGGAGAAAATTACCATGAAGGAATAGATAGAAAACGAAAAGAGTAAAAAATGTGGAATGGGTTAGGTGTTATGGGCGAGTAATAGGATTTATGGGGAAGGGGAAGCGAGGGCGGGATAAGGAAGGGAGGGAACAGGTAGTTGGGTAAACGGGAATAATAGGGAGGGGGGAGGGAGGAGGAGGAGGAGAGTGAAACGGGCCCATGACCGTTAAAACCAGAAAGATTTGGAAGGAGGGGAGAGCCTAATAAGATGAGTAAATGTTGGAAAGAGAAGGAGAGAGAGACGAGAGAGAGGAGGCAGAGAGAGAAAGGAGAGACCGAACGGAGAGGAGACGATGAGGACACACTCGACTCGAAGGTCCTAGGACACGATTCACGCGCCAAACGAGAGTCCATGAGGCCTATCTGGAGGTTAAGGCCGGAGAGGAGAGATCGAGAGAGTGAGAGAGGAGAGAAGAGAGAGAGGGAAGAGAAGAGATGAATGAATGTATGCAACTTAGGTAATGAAATGCTAGCGAAAGATGAGAGGAATAGAGAAGAGAGAGAGAGAGAGAGAGAGAGAGAGAGAGAGAGAGAGATAAAGAGAGAGAGAGAGAGAGAGCGAGAGGATAGAGCGAGAGAGAGAGAGAGAGAGAGAGAGAGAGAGAGAGAGAGAGAGGAGAAGAGAGGAGACGAGAGAGAGAGAGAGAGAGAGAGATGGAGAGAAATGAAAAGGGAGGGGCTGGGAGCGTGTGAGAGAGACAAAAAAAAAAATCAATAGCATAAAATTATCGCACATTTTAATTACTCCCACGTGCAGTTAACCCCAACCCCTCTCACCCCCCAACAAAAAGCGGGAATGTCAATGGATGTCACAGCTGTAATGTCATTATAATTATTTAACGGCTAATGACTATGCCGTCACATCACACCCGCCCCTATAAACTCGACAACTTTTATATAACACTGTGTTCGTTGTAATGGTCAGACTGCAATGGCGATTTTTTTTCGAACAGACTTGCTGTTAAGTGTTGGCTGTATTTCTTTCTTTTTTTCGCGAAAACTTTGGAAAAGGGAAATTGGCGGGAAACGCCCGAACGAAACGGAGTAAACGAGACCGCGAAAGAAAATATTATATATACTCGTGTGTGTATGTATATATATGTATATATGTGTGTGTGTGTGTGTTATTGATTTTATTATTATTGTTGTTATTATCATTATTATTGTTATTATTGTAACTGTTACTGTTATTAATATTATCATTGTTATTGTTATTACTGAAAATGGAATGATTATTACTATTATTATGTTGTTATTGCTGTTCATATTTATAGCTATTTTTTGTAGAATGATATTGATAGTCTCGATACTAACTTCGCTAACAATATTAATTATTCCACTTATAATATTAGGGACAGTAAGAGTAGCGCAAGAGACAAAACTTTGCGTGTGAAGAAGAATGTGTATAGAAACCTTACACGGATTTTTACAGACGAAGAAGGGAAGGGAAGGAGAGGAGGATGTGTGTGTGT
>NW_020872955.1:13589-16089 GCF_003789085.1 Penaeus vannamei | reverse complement strand
GAGGGAGAGAGGAAGAGGAAAGAGGGAGGAAGAGGAAGAAGGGAGGAAGAGGAAGAGGGAGAGGGAGAGGAAGAGAGAGAGAGAGAGAGAGAGAGAGAGAGGAGAGAGAGAGAGAGAGAGAGAGAGAGAAGAGGAGAGAGAGAGAGAGAGAGAGAGAGATTATATAAGTGATAAACTGGTTCTGAACTTGAATGAAGGTTTAGTATAGATGATTGTATAGTAGTACAATGCTCCCATGATTGTAACTTTGCTGCGCGCGCGCGCGTGTGCGTGCGTGTGTGTGTGTGTGTGTGTGTGTGAGAGAGGAGAGAGAGAGAGAGAGAGAGAGAGAGAGAGAGAGAGAGAGAGAGAGAGAGAGAGAGAGAGAGAGAGAGTGAGTGAGTGAGTCAGAAAGATAGAAACTAACACCAAGAGACAGAGGCGAAGACTGAGAGCATAAGTGATTGCTCGTGCGTGCGTGCGTGCGTGCGTGCATGTGACGTGGTGGAATGTCGAGATCCACGAGGCCACCTCCACCCCTCCCCCTCCCCCCTAAGCCCCCGAGATGCAACCATAACAACAACACGGCTCCTTCCCCCCTCCTACGCGGGAGGTAGAGGGGGGAAGGGGGGTGTAAAGTCATTAACGATATAAATTCTCTCCAGGGAGCGAGGCGACGACGCTCCGACCTCCCCACAAGATATCTTATCACTGAATTCTTGGACTTCATAACACTTAACTCGAGAACGGATGACGGATCGGGAGCGAGGTAGTGCGTAGTTTATATGTTTATTTATTTTTCGTTTTTTTCGTTATTTTCGGGGTAGATGTCTGGAAGTAGCACACTGTATACGGCTTGTGAAAAAATGCCAGAGGAGATAATGGCTCGCAATGGTCAACGCTGAACACCGAACTGCGATATTTATGTTGAAGCGACTTGCATTAGCCAATCACATTGCCGTAAGCCGTGCAGCTAGGTTTCTTATTGGCTGGCTGCTCCGCGGGACACGCCCTTCGCACTGCAGCGCTCGTCGTTGAACAGGTAAATGGAGGTTTTCAGAAAACCGAATTAGATTAATAGATCAGCCAAACGTACGCGGGAAATGAGAGGAATTAGAATGATAAGACCTGCAGGCGGGGGCGCTGGGCCGTCGCCACGGATGACTTACCACGTTCGTGTGAAAAAAGGAATTCAATGTTTTCTTCGGTGTTAGCTCCTAGTCCCTTTGCCCGATAACACTCACACACCTGCTAGCACTTGCAGCAAGACGGGTTGGATCCCAACATAATTTCATTGCTAATGATAAGGTGGACACCGCAGTGACTAGCAACTAACTGATAGCAGCGGAGTGTGTCAGTCTGTATCTCTTTGTCAGTGAGTGAACGTCAAGTTAAGCCGTTCCATTGAGAAGCGTTTTTCCTTGGTCACTGCTTCTGAACTTTCCTCAGTGCGAGTCTCCCCAAGTGCACAGCGCTCAGTGCTCAGGACAGCCACCAATCAGCGGCTGGTGTGCGAGCGCGTGTGAGTGTGTGTGTGTGTGTCAGGTGCGAGCTGCACCGGCCACCCTCCCTACCTGTCTCCAAGCCGACCCTCATCTGTCCCCTCGAAGCGACGCTAAGAGTCCCGCCGAGTGCCCGACGGAGGCTCCTGACGGCGCCTTGGGACGAGGAGAGAACAATGGGCCTGCGGCCGGCCCGGCGAGAGTGCACGAGGGACAGGCAGTAGCATCCCGAGGGCGGCGGCGGAGGAGGGTCCATGCACGCGGGAGAGGAGGAGGAGGAGGAGGAGGCGGCTTGATCACGTTTTCACCTTGGCTGACGAAGCCGCACTCGCTGCTTTCTCTGCGTCGCCGACGGTGAGAAATGATGTCGGCGGCGCTCATGTGGTGCGGGGCTGCCTCCGCGGCTGCGGTCGGGCTGCCGCCGCCTCTCGTGTCTCACGGCCAATGCAGGCCCTCTGGCCTCTCGGAAGCACGCACGCACGTCCAGACAGGCTGTTGACTGTCTGCGATTGCAGTTAGTGACGTCGGCGCCCGGCTTGTCACTCGCACGGGCGGGAGGCCAAGCGCAAGAAATCGGACATCACCTACGCCACCAACTGCAGCCCGAGACCTTGACAATTAACCCAGTTTAGCAAGTCGCGGACGTCCCTTTTCTTCTTCCTCCTTTCCCCCACACACCCCCGTCTACTTGCTCCCCTTCTCCCCCTCGTCCCTTCTCTCCTCACCTCCACCCGCCTCCCCCGCCTCCCCCTCAGCCATGCAGATAATCAACAAACCCGAGGAGTTCTTCTCCGGGGCTGGCAACGCTTACACGTGCAAGGGTGGCGGGCGTCGCCCCCTCTCGCTGCTCCTTCCCCTCTTGCTCTCCTCTCCTTCCTTCTCATCTCCCCCGCCCCCGCCAGCCCCCCCCCCACGAGGCCTCTCAGCGCCCCTCTATCCAGCTACGCCAACACGCCACCTCCTGCCCTCCCCCCGAGCGGCGCCGAGGCAGGCCACCGCCACTGCCACCTCGCCGCCAC
>NW_020872955.1:0-10989 GCF_003789085.1 Penaeus vannamei | reverse complement strand
GGTTATGTTGGAACTGTGATTGTTGATTGATCAGTAGTTGTTAGTGCATCAGTGGTTGTTTGTTGATCAGTGGTTGTTGGTTGATTAGTGGTTGTTGAGTGATCAGTGGTTGTTTCTTCAGTTGTTGGTTCTACAGTGGTTGTTGGTTGATCAGTGGTTGTTGTTTGATCAGTGGTTGTTAGTTGATCAGTGGTTGTTGGTTGATCTGAGGTTGATTGATCAGTGGTTGTTGGTTGATCAGTGGTTGTTGGTGGTTGTTGTTGATCAGTGGTTTTGTTGGTTGATCAGTGGTTGTTGGTTGATCAGTGGTTGTTGGTTGATCAGTGGTTGTTGTTGTGGTTGTTGGTTTGTGGTTGTTGGTTGATCAGTGTTGTTGGTTTGTTGATCAGTGGTTGTTGTTGTTGCAGTGTTGTTGTTGATCAGTGGTTGTTGGTTTGATCAGTGGTTGTTGGTTGATCAGTGGTTGTTGGTTGATCAGTGGTTGTTGGTTTCAGTGGTTGTTGGTTGATGAGTGGTTGTTGGTTGATCAGTGGTTGTTGGTTGATCAGTGGTTGTTGGTTGATGAGTGGTTGTTGGTTGATGAGTGGGTTGTTGGTTCTTCAGTGGTTGTTGGTTGATCAGGTTGTTGGTTGATTAGTTGTTGGTTGATCAGTGGTTGTTGGTTGATCAGTGTTGTTGGTTGATCAGTGGTTGTTGGTTCAGTGGTTCAGTGTTGTTGGTTGATCAGTGGTTGTTGGTTGATCAGTGTCAGTGGTCAGTGGTTGTTGGTTGATCAGTGGTTGTTGGTTGATCAGTGGTTGTTGGTTGATCAGTGGTTGTTGGTTGATCAGTGGGTTGGTTGATGGTTGTTGGTTGATCAGTGTTTGTTGGTTGATCAGTGGTTGTTGTTGATCAGTGGTGTTGGTTGATGTGGTTGTTGTTGATCATGGTTGTTGGTTCAGTGTTGTTGGTTGATCAGTGGTTGTTGTTGATCAGTGGTTGTTGGTTGATCAGTGGTTGTTGGTTGATCAGTGGTTGTTGGTTGATCAGTGGTTGTTGGTTGATTGTTGTTGGTTGATCAGTGGTTGTATATTGATCAGTGGTTGTTGTTGATCAGTGGTTGTTGGTTGATCAGTGTTGTTGGTTGATCAGTGGTTGTTGGTTGTGGTTGTTGGTTGATCAGTGGTTGTTGGTTGATCAGTGGTTGTTGGTTGATCTTTGTTGGTTGGTGGTTGTTTGGTTGATCAGTGGTTGTTGGTTGATCAGTGGTTGGTTGATCAGTGGTTGTTGGTTGATCAGTGGTTGTTGTTGATCAGTGGTTGTTGTTGATCAGTTTGTTGGTTGATCAGTGGTTGTTGGTTGATCAGTGGTTGTTGGTTGATCAGTGGTTGTTGGTTGATCAGTGGTTGTTGGTTGATCAGTGGTTGTTGGTTGATCAGTGTTGTTGGTTGATCAGTGGTTGTTGGTTGATCAGTGGTTGTTGGTTGATCAGTGGTTGTTGGTTGATCAGTGGTTGTTGGTTGATCAGTGGTTGTTGGTTGATCAGTGGTTGTTGTTGATCAGTGGTTGTTGGTTGATCAGTGGTTGTTGGTTGATTGGTTGTTGGTTGATCAGTGGTTGTTGGTTCTTCAGTGGTTTTGGTTGATCAGGTGGTTGATTTGTTGGTTGATCAGTGGTTGTCAGTGGTTGTTGATCAGTGGTTGTTGGTTGATCAGTGGTTGTTGGTTGATCAGTGGTTGTTGGTTTCAGTGGTTGTTGTTGATCAGTGGTTGTTGGTTGATCCAGTGTTGTTTGGTGGTTGTTGGTTGATCAGTGGTTGTTGGTTGATCAGTGGTTGTTTGGTTGATCAGTGGTTGTTGGTTGATCAGTGGTTGTTGGTTATCAGTGGTTGTTGGTTGATCAGTGGTTGTTGGTTGATCAGTGTTGTTGGTTGATCAGTGGTTGTTGGTTGATCAGTGGTTGTTGGTTGATCAGTGTTGTTGGTTGATCAGTGGTTGTTGGTTGATCAGTGGTTGTTGGTTGATCAGTGGTTGTTGGTTGATCAGTGTTGTTGGTTGATCAGTGGTTGTTGGTTGATCAGTGGTTGTTGGTTGATCAGTGGTTGTTGGTTGATCAGTGTTGTTGGTTGATCAGTGGTTGTTGGTTGATCGGTTGTTGGTTGATCAGTTGTTGGTTTGGTTGTTGGTTGATCAGTGGTTGATCAGCAGTGGTTGTTGGTTGATCAGTGGTTGTTGGTGATCAGTGTTGTTGGTTGATCAGTGGTTGTTGGTTGATCAGTGGTTGTTGGTTGATCAGTGGTTGCAGTGTTGTTGTTGATCAGTGGTTGTTGGTTGATCAGTTGTTGGTTGATTGTGGTTGTTGATCAGTGGTTGTTGGTTGATCAGTGGTTGTTGGATCAGTGTTGTTGGTTGATCAGTGGTTGTTGGTTGATCAGTGGTTGTTGGTTGATCAGTGGTTGTTGGTTGATCAGTGGTTGTTGTTGATCAGTGGTTGTTGGTTGATCAGTGGTTGTTGGTTGATCAGTGGTTGTTGTTGAGCAATTGGTTGTTGGTTGATCAGTGGTGTTTGGTTGATCAGTGGTTGTTGGTCAGTGGTTGTTGATCAGTGGTTGTTGGTTGATCAGTGGTTGTTGGTTGATCAGTGGTTGTTGTTTGATCAGTGATCAGTGGTTGTTGGTTGATCAGTGGTTGTTGGTTGATCAGTGGTTGTTTGATCAGTGGTTGTTGGTTGATCAGTGGTTGTTGGTTGTGGTTGATAGTGGTTGTTGGTTGATCAGTGGTTGTTGGTTGATCAGTGGTTGGTTGATCAGTGGTTGTTGGTTTCAGTGGTTGTTGGTTTGATCAGTGGTTGTTGGTCAGTGTTGTTGGTTGATCAGTGGTTTTGTTGGTGGTGTTGTTGATCAGTGGTTGTTGGTGGTTGTTGGTTGATCAGTGGTGTTGGTTGATCAGAGTGGTTGTTGTTGATCAGTGGTTGTTGGTTGTGGTGTTGCAGTGGTTGTTGGTTTCAGTGGTTGTTCAGTGGTTGGTTGATCAGTGGTTGTTGGTTGATCAGTGGTTTGTTGATCAGTGGTTGTTGTTGATCAGTGGTTGTTGGTTGATCAGTGGTTGTTGGTTGATCAGTGTTGTTGTTGGTGGTTGAGTGGTTGTTGGTTGATCAGTGGTTGTTGGTTGATCAGTGGTTGTTGGTTGATCAGTGTTGTTGGTTGATCAGTGGTTGTTGGTTGATCAGTGGTGTTGGTTGATCATTGTTGTTGATCAGTGGTTGTTGGGTTGATCAGTGGTTGTTGGTTGATCAGTGGTGGTTGGTTGATCAGTGGTTGTTGGTTGATCAGTGGTTGTTGGTTGATCAGTGGTTGTTGGTTGATCAGTGTTGTTGGTTGATGGTTGTTGGTTGATCAGTGGTTGTTGGTTGATCAGTGGTTGTTGGTTGATCAGTGGTTGTTGGTTGATCAGTGGTTGTCTTGATCAGTGGTTGTTGTTGATCAGTGGTTGTTGGTTAGTGGTTGTTGTCAGTGGTTGTTTGGTTGTTGTTGGTGATCAGTGGTTGTTGGTTGATCAGTGGTTGTTGGTTGATCAGTGGTTGTTGTTTGATCAGTGGTTGTTGGTTGATCAGTGGTTGTTGGTGATCAGTGGTTGTTGGTTGATCAGTGGTTCAGTGTTGTTGGTTGATCAGTGGTT
Organism: Penaeus vannamei; assembly: GCF_003789085.1. Lineage (NCBI taxonomy): Eukaryota > Metazoa > Arthropoda > Malacostraca > Decapoda > Penaeidae > Penaeus > Penaeus vannamei. Next base: position 7,333 of record NW_020872955.1, on the reverse strand, counting down.
GTTGGTTGATCAGTGGTTGTTGGTTGATCAGTGGTTGTTGGTTGATCAGTGGTTGTTGGTTGATCAGTGGTTGTTGGTTGATCAGTGGTTGTTGGTTGATCAGTGGGTTGATTGGTTGTTGGTTGATCAGTGTTGTTGGTTGATCAGTGGTTGTTGTTGATCAGTGGTTGTTGGTTGATCAGTGGTTGTTGGTTGATGGTTGTTGGTTGATCAGTGGTTGTTGGTTGATCAGTGGTTGTTGGTTGATCAGTGGTTGTTGGTTGATCAGTGGTTGTTGATTGGTGATCAGTGGTTGTTGGTTGATCAGTGGTTGTTGGTTGATCAGTGGTTGTTGGTTGATCAGTGGTTGTTGGTTGAAGTGGTTGTTGGTTGGTGGTTGTTGGTTGCAGTGGTTGTTGTTGATCAGTGGTTGTTGGGTTGTTGGTTGTGGTTGTTGGTTGATCAGTGGTTGTTGTTGATCGTGGTTGTTTGGTTGATCAGTGGTTGTTGGTTGATCAGTGGTTGTTTGTTGATCAGTGGTTGTTGGTTGATCAGTGGTTGTTGGTTGCAGTGGTTGTTCAGTGGTTGTTGTTGATCAGTGGTTGTTGGTTCTTCAGTGGTTGTTGGTTTGCAGTGGTTGTTGATTGATCAGTGGTTGTTGGTTGATCAGTGGTTGTTGGTTGTGTTGTTGGTTGTGTTGTTGGTTGATCAGTGGTTGTTGTTGTTGTTGGTTGCAGTGGTTGTTGGTTGATCAGTGGTTGTTGGTTGATCAGTGGTTGGGTGGTTCAGTGGTTGTTGTTGATCAGTGGTTGTTGGTTGATTGGTTGTTGTTGATCAGTGGTTGTTGGTTCTGCAGTGGTTGTTGGTTGATCAGTGGTTGTTGGTTGATCAGTGGTTGTTGGTTGGTCAGTGGTTGTTGGTTGATCAGTGGTTGTTGATTGGTGGTTGGTTGATCAGTGGGTTGTTGGTTGATCAGTGGATTGTTGTTGATCAGTGGTTGTTGGTTGATCAGTGGTTGTTGGTTGATCAGTGGTTGTTGGTTGATCAGTGTTGTTGTTGATCAGTGGTTGATCAGTGGTTGTTTGATCAGTGGTTGTTGGTTGATCAGTGGTTGTTGGTTTGATCAGTGGTGTTGGTTGATTAGTGGTTTGGTTGATCAGTGTTGTTGTGGTTGTTGGTTGATCAGTGGTTGTTGTGGTTGTTGGATTCAGTGGTTGTTGGTTGATCAGTGGTTGTTTGGTTGATCAGTGGTTTTGGTTGATCAGTGGTTGTTGGTTGATCAGTGGTTGTTGTTGATCAGTGGTTGTTTGTTGATCAGTGGTGTTGGTTGATCAGTGGTTTGTTGGTTCCAGTGTTGTTGGTTGATCAGTGTTGTTGGTTGATTTGGTTTTGTTGGTGGTTGTTGGTTGATCAGTGGTTGTTGGTTGATCAGTAGTTGTTGGTTGATCAGTGTTGTTGGTTGTTCAGTGGTTGTTGGTGATTCAGTGGGTGTGTGTGGTGTTGATCAGTGGGTTGTTGATGGTGGTTGTTTGCTGTCGGTGGTTGTTGGGTTGTTGGTGGTTTGTGGTTGTTGGTTATCAGTGGTTGTTGGTTGATCAGTGGTTGTTGGTTGAATCAGTGGTTGGTTCTTCCAGTTGTTGTTGATCAGTGGTTGTTGGTTTTCAGTGGTGTTGGTTGATCAGTGGTTGTGGTTGATCAGTGGTTGTTGGTGATCAGTTTTGATCAGTGGTTGTTTGGTTGAATCAGTGGTTGTTGGTTGATCATCAGTGGTGTTGGTGATTCAGTGGTTTGTTTGATCATCAGTGGTTGTTTGATCAGTGGTTGTTGCAGTGGTTGATTTGTTGGTTGATTAGTGGTTGTTGGTTGATCAGTTTTGTTGGTTGATCAGTGGTTGTTGTTGATCAAGTGGGTTGTGGTTGACAGTGGTTGTTGGTTCTTCAGTTTCAGTTGGTTGATCAGTGGATTTGCTTGGTTGATCAGTGGTTTGTTGGTTTGATCAGTTGGTGTTGGTTGATTGCAGTTGGTTGTTGGTTGATCAGTGGTTGTTGGTTCTTCAGTGGTCAGTGGTTGTTGGTTGATCAGTGGTTGTTGTTGGTTGATCAGTGGGTTTTGGTTGATGCAGTGGTTGTTGGTTCTTCAAGTGGTCTGTGGTTGATCAGTGGTTGTTGGTTGATCAGTGGTTGTTGTTGATCAGATTGGTTGTTGTTGGTTTTGCAGTTTGTTGTTGTTGATCAGTGTTGTTGGTTGAATCAGTGGTGTTGGTTCGTGGTTTGGTTGATCAGTGGTTTTTTCGAGTGGGTTGTGGTTGATTCAGTGGTTGTTGGTTCTTCAGTGGTTTGGTTGGTCATGTTTGTTTTGATCGTGGTTGTTGGGTGATCAGTGGTGTTGGTTGATCAGTGGTTGTTGGTTGGTCAGCAGTGGTTATCAGTGGTTGTTGGTTGATCAGTGGGTTGTTGTTGGTCAGTGGTTGTTGGGTGATTTCAGTGGTTGTTGGTTATCTAGTGGTTGTTGGTGATCATGGTTGTGAGTTGTTGTTGATCAGTGGTTGTTGGGTTGATCAGTGGTTGTTTGGGTTGGTTGATCAGTGGTTGTTGTTGATAGTGGTGTTGTGTTCTTCAGTGGTTGTGGTTTTGATCAGGTGGTTGTTGGTTGATCAGTGGGTTTGGTTGGTTGGTTTGTTGGTTGATCAGTGGTTGTTGGTTGATCAGTGGTTGTTGGTTGATCAGTTGGTTGTTGGTTTTCAGTGGGTTGTTGTTTGATCAGTGGTTTGTTTGTTCACCAGTGGTTTGTTGGTCTCAGTGTGGTTGGTGGTTGATTGTTGGTTGTTGGTTGTTGAATCAGTGTTGTTGGTGATCAGTGGTTGTTGGTTTGATCAAGTGGTTGTTGGTTGATCAGTTGGTTGTTTTGTTGATCAGTGGATGTTGTTTGATCAGTGGTTGTTGAGTTCTTCAGTGTCCAGTGTGTTTGATTCAGTGGTTGTTTTGGTTCTTCAGTCGTTGTGGTTGATCAGTGTTTGTTTGTGTTGGTTCTTCAGTGGTTGTTTAGTGATTCAGTGGTTGTTGGTTGATCAGTGGTTGTTGGTTTGATCAAGTGGTCGTTGGTTGATCAGTGGTTGTTGGTTCTCAGGTGGTTGTTGGTTTGTTGGTGTTGGGTTCATCCAGTGGGTTGTTTGATCAGTTTTTGGTTTCGTGGTTTTGTTGGGTGGTGCTATGTTGATCAGTGGTTGTTGGTTGATCAGTGTTGTTGGTTTCCAGTGGTTTGTTGGTTGAAGTTTTCTTCAGTGGTGTTGGTTGTCAGGGTGGTTGGTGATCAGGGTTGTTGTTTGATCAGTTGGGTTGTCGGTTGATCAGTGGTTGTTGGTTGGCTCAGTGGAGTTGTTGTCAGTTGTTGGTTTCTTCAGTGTTGTGTTGGTTGTTGATCCCAGTTGTTGGTTCTTCAGTGTTATTGCTTTTTCAGTGTTGTTGGTGAAACAGTGGTTGTTTGTTGAACATTGGGTGTTGGTTGATCAGTGGTGTTGGTTGATCCATTCGTTATTGCGTGATCAGTCGTTGTGGTTCATTCAGTTGTTGTTCTTCCAAAGGTTGTTGGTCCTCAGTGGTTGTTGGTGATGATTGTTGGTTCTCCGCGGTTGTTTGGTTGATTAAGTGATGTTGGTTGATCAGTGGTTGGTTTTTGATTAGTTCGTTGGTTCTTTCATGGTTGTTGGTTGATCAGTTGTTGGTTCTTCCAGTGTTATTGGTTGATCATTGGTTGTTGGTTGTGACAGTTGTTGGTTGATTAGTTGTTGTTGATAGTTGTTGATGTGCGTGTCCGTGGTGTGTTGGTTGATTCAGTGGTTGTTGGTTTTGATCAGTGTTGTTATCAGGTCTGGTTTGATTTAGTTCGTTGTTCTTCAGTGGTTGTTGGTTGATCAGTTGGTTCTTCAGTGGTTATTGGTTGATCAGTTGTTGGTTCTTCAGTGGTTATTGGTTCTTCAGTGGTTGTTGGTTCTTCAGTGGTTGTTGGTTGATCAGTGGTTGTTAGTTGATCAGTGGTTGTTGGTATGATTCAGTGGTTGGTTGTATCAGTGGTTAGTTGGGTTGCATCAGTTGGGTGTTGGTTGATCATGGTTGGTTGTTCAAGGGTTGTTGGTTGATCAGTGGTTGTTGGTTGATTAGTGGTTGGTTCTTGCAGTTGGTGTATGTTGATTCAGTTGTTGGTTACTTTCAGGGTTTGGTTATAGTGGTTGTAGTATCAGTGTGTGGCTTGATTTTCAGTGGTTGTTTGGTGATTCAGTTGTTGGTTCTTTCAGTGGTTGTTGGTTTCTTCAGTGTTATTGTTCTTTCAGTGGGTTGATCAGGTTGGTGTAGTTGATTCAGTGTGTTATTGTTGAACAGTGGTTTGGCTGATTTGAACAGTGGTTGTTGGTTGATTCATTGGTTTGTTTGGTTGCATTTCAGTGGTTATTGGTTTGAACAGTGTTATGGCTGATCAGTGGTAGCTGGTTGATTGCAGTTTGTTGCTTTATCAGTGGTTGTGGTTGATCAGTTGTGGATCTTCAGTGGTTTTGCGTTGATCAGTTGTCTGGTGATCAGTTGTTGGATTTCTTCAGGTGGTTGTTGTCTTCAGGTTTGTTAGTTGTTTTGATCCAGTTTGTTGTTGTTTTCTTCAGGGTTGTTATGGTGTCTCACTGTTGTTGGTTGATCAGTGGTTGTTGGTTGATCAGTTGTTGTTGGTTCTTCAGTGGTTGTTGGTGGTAGTTCAGTGGTGTTGATTTGATCAGGTTTTTGGTTTCTTCAGTCGGTTGTTTTGTTGATCAGTGGTTGTTCGGTATCTTCATGTGGTTGTTGGTTGATCAGTGGTTGTGTCGTTCTTCAGTGGTTCGTTGTTCTTCAGTGGTTGGGTGATCAGTGTTGGTTTTCAGTCGGTTGTTGGTTGGACCAGTGGTTTGTTGGTTGATCAGTGGTGTTGGTAGATCCAGTTTGGTTGTTGGTTCTTCAGTCTGTTGTTGGTTCTTCAGTGGTTGTTTCTTCAGGATGTTGTATGGCGTTGATCAGTTGAGTTTGGTTTTCAATGGTGTCTGGATTGATCATGTGTTGGTTGGTTCTTCAGTGTTGTTGAGTTCTTCAGTGGTTTTGTGGTGACGAGTTGTTGGTTCTTTCAGTGTTGTGGTTGACCAGTGGTTTTGTTGGTTGATCAGTGGTTGTTGGTTGATCAGTGGTTGTTGGTTGATCAGTGGTTGTTGGTTCTTCAGTGGTTGTTGGTTGATCAGTGGTTGTGATTTGAATATCATTGTTGTTGCATTCTTTAGTGGTTGTTGTTTTTCTTCAGGGTGTCTGGTTGAATTTCAGTGGTTGTTTGGTTCTTCAGTGGTTGTTGTTGATCAGTGGTGTTGGTTCTTCAGTGGTGTTGTTTGGTTCTTCAGTGGTTTGTTGGTTGATCGGTTTGTTGCGTTCTTTCATTGGTTGGTTGGTCTGTCAGTGGTTGGTTGTACCAGTGGTTGTTGGTTTGATCAGTGTTTGGTTGTTTCTTCAAGTGTGTCGGTTGACAGTGGTTTGTTGGTTTTGATCAGTGGTTTTGTTGGTTGACCAGTGTGTGGTTGATCAGTGGTTGTTGGTTCTTCATATGGTGTTGTTGACCAGTGGTTGTTGTGTGATCAGTGGTTTTGGTTCTTTCAGTGGTTGTTGGTTCTTCAGTGATGTGGTTTCTCAGTTAGATTCCGTTGGTGTTTGTTCCTTTAGTTGTTGACTGCTGGGATGTAGGTGGCAGTGTTTCATTGGTTGGCAATGGTTCAAGGGTTGTAGATTGAACAGTGACAACTACTGTTTCTGTGGACAGCTCAGTTAGCGTTGTTTGTGTTTCGGTGGATGTCGGAAGGCCTGTAAATTTATAAAGTTTTATGTGAATACCAACATTTGTTTATGCTATTCTATATGCATACACATCATACAATTATCATAAAATTATGTATTTCATATACAGACTCATTGCGCATACATATGCATATATATATATTATTAAATATATTGGTATACATAACATATAGCATATAAATATATATATACTATAATATATATATATTATATATTATATATTATATATATATATAGATAATTATATTATTTTTGTAGTACACACCATACATATGTGTACATACACACAGACAGACACATGAATATTTCGATGAATAAACAATTATAGAATATCGCATTTGTACCCGAATACAAAGTCAACTATAACTAATATTACCCTTATATGAAGAAACGGAAAGTCAAATGGCTTTCTTGTTTCAAAAAATAATAATTCAACAATTATTGGTTGTATTATACTCGACCAATCACACTCTTTATTAACTTTGGTTGGTTGCCAGATGTGCAAAAGTCGGTTTCAGCAAGTGTACTGAAATATAATTCTGCAACTGTAATACAACTGTTTACAACTGTGTGCTGGTTTCTACCTGTCGTTGCTGCTAGTTGGCTTTCCACTTGTTCAAGCTGATCCGTTTTATTCTGCTTTTGTTCTTGCAAAATACTGACGAGCAACTGCACAGACTGGACTTGGTCTCCCACCACGGTGCTTGCTGCTTCTGCCGCGGCCGTGATGTTCTCTACTACAGTCGGATCGACGACGAAGGTTCCATTGTCTATGAGTGTGGCGAAATTGCCAATGAGTTGATTGAAGCAGGTGATTTGGTCGGTTGTGAGGTTGGACAGCTTGGTGGAGAGATCAGTGATCATTGTAAGAAGCAGATCTGTCGGGTCCCCAGTTAAGGCATTGTCCTCATTTACCTCACAATATGGATCGACCGTGGCAGTGAGAGTGGCATCTTGATCGATGGAGTAAGTAATGGATCGGCGCTTCCTCGTGGAATTGCCGGTGGCTTTCTGGATGGCTTCAGTGACTCGTTGCAAGGCTGCTTTGGTCTCTTGAAGGGCTGTGAGAGTGGCGTTGGAGGCAGCAATCTGGGTCTCGAGTTCCTCAATTTCTTGAAGTAACTGTGTTTTCCTTTGTTGCAATTCCGAAAAAGTGTTTTGTGTAGTATCTGGCTGTATGGATGTTTGCTCATGAATGGTTGTTGTTGGTAATGTATTGGCTCAGAGGTTATTGTTGGAACTGTGATTGTTGATTGATCAGTAGTTGTTAGTGCATCAGTGATCAGTGGGTTGTTGTGATCAGTGGTTGTTGGGTTGATCAGTGGTTGTTTTGTTGTTCAGTTGTTGGGTTGATCAGTGGGTTTGTTGGTTGGTGATCAGTGGTTGTTGGATGCGTGGTTGTTTGTGTTGATCAGTGTTGTTGGTTGGATCAGTGGTTGTTGGTTGATCATGGTTGTTGGTTGATCAGGGTTGTTGGTTTGATCAGTGGTTTGGTTGATCGA
>NW_020872954.1:229653-262153 GCF_003789085.1 Penaeus vannamei | reverse complement strand
CAGAATGACGCCTACAAGCACTTCCGCTGTGGGGGGGACCAGAAGTGCGCCATCTCCATTGCTTCAAGGAAGTTTTGTAAATATTGCAGGTTAGTAAGTGACTCCATTAATTCTCTCATTGATATTTAAGAAAGAAAAGCCTGTTCAATAGTCAGGGAGCTATTCCATTCATCAGTCAGTCAGATAATTATTAAGTCAGTTAGTCAGGCAGTGAGATAGTCAGTCAATTTGCCAGAAAATTCATCTATTTTAAATATGTTCATATGTTCACAGAATGGTCATGTTTGGTCTGGTTTTATTTGATCTTCTTAGTAGACTTAGGTTAGCCAGTGGTGTATGAAAAGCAAACATTTATATAAGCGCCTGTATACTATATGGTTTTTCTTCTTTAGATAGATTCATGTTAAAGACAAACCTTTCTAGACTTCTGATATCTAGGTACATGCTGTTTCTCAATAAAGCATGAAGTAGTTCTGTGATCATATTGTTTGCCTTGTGCCACAGGTTTGCAAAGTGTGAGAGCATCGGTATGACAAAGTCATGGGTAATGAGCGAAGACGAGAGACTACAGCTGATGAAGACACGCCTCACCAAACGGATGATGTACCAGCAGGGTGGCTCAACTGGTGGCTCAGGTGGTGGGGGCAGTGTAGGTGGTGCTGGGGGTGGTGGAAGGGCATGCAGTACAGCATCCAGTGGTGTCATGAAGGATGCCTCCTCGCCCTACCACACCAATTCCTCCTCCAAAACACAGGTGTCACGCTACCAACACAACACGAATCCCTCACCCACTTACCACCCGCCCACACGCCAGGTGGACCTTGGCTCCTCTGGGTCCTCTCCAAACAGCTCTCCGCCCACACCCGTCTCAGGACCCCTCACACCCATACAGTACGGGCCAATCCCACCCAAGGTGATGCAGCAAGGTGGCACCAAGGAAGAGAGTCCTGACAGGGTCATTGGCAGAGGCATCAAGAGGGAAAGTGATGATGAGGAAATGAGGGTGGAGCGAGTGTTCAACCCAGCATCGCAGTACCTGAATGAGAGTGAGGTCGATATGCTAACCCGTGTGATCAGCAACATCAAGCTGGTTGACCAGCAGCTGCCCTACACCAAAAACGCCCCAGCTGACGTTATGTCCATCTACAAGCGCTTTGCTGAGAGATTGACACGGTTCCTCAGGCAGTTCCCAGAGTTCAACAACCTCACACCCATGGTCCAGGGAATGGCCATCAAGAAAAATATCACGGTCATTGCATTAGTGTTTGCCTCCAGCTTCATCAACGAGGAGACTGGCAGCTACAACAATATCCACTCTCCAGCTCAGCCAATGGTTACTAACATGAACATGATTCAGAAAGCAATGTCCCCTGAAGTTTTCAGCAAGTTCAGAGAGATCCTAGGCTCCCTCCGACAGTACAATGTGGATTCCCGCATGGCTTATCTCCTGGTCCTTATCATTGTGTTTAACTGTGATGGCCAGGATTCCACAAGAGAGAATTTTCAGCGGATTCTGCAGCAGTATATTTTGTGGAAGTTTGGGGAAGTATCAGGGAAGCCTTTGTTTGAGGGGTTGATGCGAACCTTACAGGCTGTCAGACGCCACTCGGAGCTGTTTGAGAACATGTCTGTCCAGCGCCGGAATCTGATGTGTGCAAACATGCAGAACAATATAAGGCCACAAATCACTGCTGGGCATATCAGTCAGTGCCGCCAGGACCTCAACCTCACTGATTTGGATGTGAAGCATAAAGTTGACTCACTGACAGGAGAGCAGATAAGACAGATGTTAAATGGAATGGACATTGAGCAGATGAAACAGATGCTGCAAGGCAATGGATTGGAACAGATGAAGCAGATGTTGCAGAACATGGAGGCTGATCCTTCACTGACAGATATGGTTGCAGAAGGCAACAACCCTTTAGTCCACTCACCACCGTTGCACTGCAACTCCCCCCAGAGCATGGTCCAGTCCCCACACAGCTTACTCCAGTCCCCACACCCCATGCTCCCCTCACCACACAGCATGATGCAATCTCCCCAGAGCATGATGCAGTCACCACACAGCATGATGGACTCTCCTCACAGTATGATTCAGTCTTCGTCTCCAGGCATGATGCAGCCCTCCAACATGAACCAAGGTGTTCCCACTATGCTGGACATTTCCCACAACCTGAGCCAAAGCCCAAATGCTACTGTGTCTCAGATCATCAAGAGTTCAACCAATCTACTTAATAACTACCAGGATATGAAGCCTCCAGTGTCCTTCATGAATTCCCCACAGTCACTTGAGTTGTCCCAGAGTCCCATTGAGCTGCCAAGTCCTTCGTCACACTCTATGAATCTGGCTCCTTCACCTGCTCCTTACATCCCAAACCAAGAAAGCTACATTGTTGAGCATCACCCAACAGAGCCTTCATACCCAGACCACTGCCAGTCTCCTATTGGTGACCCGGGATACCTCAACCCACCCTCATATACCCAGACGCCATACAGCCCTGCTCCGCTCTCAGACCAGTACAGCAACACGTATCAGCCCTTGTTCTCCCCCCTGCCATACAAGGATGATGGCCAGAGTATCAGCAGTGGCAGTACTGCCAGCAGTAGTGGGGTTGGACTGAGCCTCACCTCAAGTCTGACATCGCCCATCTCGTCCCTCCTGACATCCCCGACCCCCTCCCATTCCTCGCTCCAGGAGTCGGATAATAGCTTGTCAAACTACCAAGAGCCTGAACATGGTAACTCTCTCGGAGCTGCTCCTTAACTCCAAGGTGTTTAGAAACTTCATATGTGACCATCATATGTGTATTCCAAGCGAGTTCCTGCTATAGGTTCCGGCTGTAGAGATCATTACTAGATAATGTTAATTGTTGTAGCTTAGAGCCAATGTGACATTTATCATAGAGTGACCTCATCTCGCATACTGCCCAAATCCTCGCTCTAGAAGTTTCATGTGCAAAATTCTTATTTTTGATGTCAAAAGGCAAAAAGAATAAACTGATCATAATTGCTGTGAAACAAAGTAGGAATTTGCATATAATGTTTCTAAGTGACAATGATTTGTACAATAACCTTCCAAGTCCGGCCATAAACTCACAACTGAAGTATATTGCAAAGAACTTGCAAATATGTACAGGTTCTCATGTCTCAAGACATTTGAGTTGATGCTCCCAACTACCTACTTGTCTTCTACCTCACTCAACAGGTTACATGATTACAGAAAGTGTTAATATTCCGATGATTTCCTTGTTATCGGTGTAGCTGTTTCCAGTCAATACAGTGAATGTGCTGAGCTTACCACTGCTGGGATATTTAGATTAGTTGAAGTTCTGCTCAGCTCTATATACTTGCTCTGAAGAGAAATATTGCTAGCCTGGACACACATCCTTGTGAGAAGTTGAAGTTTTGGCCACAGTCATGTTGGGGTTTGGGATCCATGATTGTTTATAGAGTTTGACTTTCCCTTTCATGAACTCTGTGAGGAGTTGAAACCTCTGTACAGTAAAAAGTTGTGTAATATGGACCAATGCCACTGCAACAAGTGGTCTTGGTAGTGGAATATAGCTGTTGCAGGATTTCTTTTTTTTGTAAATAGTATATGCAAATTAGACTGCAACATTTTCATGTATGGCTGGATCAGCCATATAGCAGCTGAAAGTGCAAGTTAAAGTAATGAATTTCTTGTCAATTTTGAAGCTGCTCTGTTACGTTTGAGCACTGTTGTATATTGTGCTGGCAGACAATGGTTAGCTGGGGACAGCATGTGGATGGAAAATGAGAGATGGACCTTGCTAACATTTTTTTATCGATTGGCAGAAAACTTAAACTGTGATATAACTATATATATATATATATTTACATTAAAAACATAACTAAAAATAAAACAAAGTACATCAAATTATGTGTATCCCTGCTATTGATTTTTTGCCCATGTCTAAAGGAAGACAGGACAGGTAATCCGATTTGCCTTGGATGATCCTTGTGACGTCATAGGTGGTCAGTGACATAAAATAAGAGTTTAAGACCAATCATGACGTGATATGGATAACCCTAAGAAAGATAGATGATGTCCTCATAAAACAGTAATGACAATTATACTAAGGAAATAATCATAGGAAAAAAATGATATACTATGAATGAAGGAATAGATGTGGAGAAATCAGAAAGGTATCCAAACATGGACATTGACTTGTGAAAGGTTGTCAGCCATACACCTACGTGCTGCCACACACAGAACAGCTTCTCAAGATGGGAACGTCGTAGCCCCATGTGGTCAGTACAGTTTTCTCGGGGATTCAGGCACAATTATAAACTTTGTACTCGCTTCATCACATTTTTTGTGATTATGGGGCATTTTGTATGCATTTTTATCATTTTTTATATGCTGTACAGTGTTTATAAATATTAATTGTGGCTATCATTGCTCAAGTTTTTACTGTAATGGAGAGTACTCTAGCTTTATAGACAAGAAGTATTTATGAGATTTTTTTTTTTGCATGGTTAGTTTATCTTCGACCAAAAGAAGAGAAAACACCCAAGCGAGCCCCAAGTGGTATAGAAATGAGGTGAAAAAAGATATATAACTTCTGAAAGGAGTTGCAGCAGGGTTTTTATAAGGTATTTAATGAAATCAGCATTGGGGAGAGGTTTCTGTGGCTAAAATTTCAGCTTGAGTTGTCCAACCACACTAGCAAAAAAAAATACATAAATAAAACAAAATAAAAATATAGAAAAACATTTTTTACTCACTAGTTTTCTGTTCACAAGGACAAGGATAATGAGGGGGCAGCCATTGAGAAGGCCATTGGTCTAGACACGCGAAAAGAAAAGGAAAAAAGGCCGAGAGGGGAGAACATGTTCCAACCCTTCTTCGTCCCAGCAAGACTTGCGAAGACAAATGCAGGCCTTTGAAGAGCATTGAAGCAGATTTTAGCCCTGGAAAACAAAGAAATAAACAAACCCATTTAAGGAAAAGAAAAGAGTAGAAAATCAAACTCTAAAAGAGAGAAATAAAAGCTAAAAATAAACAACAGCAACATAATTAGAAATAGATTGCTCATCAGCACTACATTCAAGGAATGTGTGGAATGGTAAAATGACTTGTACTCTCTCTCTCTCTTTCTCTCGCCAGGTCACTGCAAGTATTGTGAGATTAGTAATGATACAATATCCCTTAGTGTATTTGGGTCTGCTATTTCGTTTAAAAAGGAAACAGACTTCAGATATGGTGCCAAGAGCCACTCTTTCACCGACACCCAGTCTCCAAGGCTTGTTGCTTGTCTCAGTGAGATTATCACCAATTTTCTCCTTGTCCCTATGTGAAGCAGCAGATGCACTGTAACAGCAGCAGAATTGCTCATTTCACCAGCAAGAGCAAATGAGCTTTGAGAAGGGATGTGCAGTAGTCACCCCTCAGACACCGAAACTGAATGGAAGGGAAGTGTCGTCTCTCTGGAGCTGAGTCAGCCAACTTGCCTGGGTTTTGGGCCGAGTCAGGATTGTGTGCATGCTGGCAAGGCCTTGGGCAGATGCGAACAGTACCATGTGACAGGCTTGTTGTTCGTGTACAGTGTCTTGTGTTGAATGCAACATACTGAATAGATAAACCCTGCATGTGAATGGTTAGGAACAGTAGTCCATCAGTCAGAAAGTATCTAAAATAAACTAGAATGGTTAAGAAATCCAATTGTCTGATGTAATGACAAAGGCACGATAATGTTTCCCAGTTAAACTATGTGGATCGCTTGCAAAGGCAAGAATAAAGCATAATAATGTGTATTATTATTACATCGGCATGTATTTTGTTGGACTACTATATATAAATATATATACATATATCTATTTTTTGCTGCGTGCATTTGTTGTATGTACATTATGAGCCACAGTGATAGGCTTCCATGGCATTTTGAAAGACAGACTTAAAAAACCTACTTGTATGTAAATATCATATATATTAGAATTACAGTTTTAATTGTCCACCTGGCCTGAGTCGTAAAGTAAAAAAAAAAAAGAAAGGGCCAGTCTAAAATCTCACATGAAGTAAAACTGTTCTGGTCCAACAGTGGAGTTGGAAGATAAACTTAGGTTTAAAAAAGTCATGTGATACTGTCAAAATTCCAGTTTTTCCAGTGCCAAGGAAATCTAGCAATGTGTATCCAATCTTGTGATTAGAGTAGTTCACCAAATTTAAGGTTTTAAGTCCTGTGGCTCACAGCATATGTATGCAGTGCTGTTGTGCAACTTGAGCTCCATGGGATACAGAAAAAAGATGTATATGTTATATATATATTTTCAAAATTGGTGAATTAACCTACATCATTGAGGTGTCTTGTTCCCTCCTTGTTATTGATCTACAGAATGTGCTCAATTAGGCTAACTGCTGTTGTCCTGCTGCCCTCAAGCACGCACATCTTGGGACATGTTTCCCCTGATGTCACTGCCGGAGGGGAGACTATGGTAACCCAAATTCTTCATAGGTCAAACTGGTCTCATTACTATAATTAATATTATTTTTCACGCATGTCTTGCAACATTTAAAAAAACAAAAAGCTACAACTTTCTGCAACATAAATCATATTCAGTGCTTTGATAAAAGCTAATATTTTTTTGTCTTGTTATATATAGGACAATAAACTTTTTAAGTCGTGTCTGCAGCTTACGTGGCCTGATCATTTGCTGGTTGGAAAAGTGGAATGCTATACCAAAAGCGGTAACCTCTATCACTTCCCGAAGCAGGCACTGAAGACATACATAGGAAATGTGATTGATGCCCATCTCTCCTGTGACAGGGACTCGTGATGGAGACACACAAAAAAATGTATGATCAGGGGATGTAAGAAGCTGGTTAAGTGGTAGAACTCAATTACAGATTCATAAGGATCTATTTTGAAATTTTCTTTTTTTTATTCATTTGTAATCATGTTTAATTTTTTGATGGTTTCATTTCTCATGTATAGCCATGATTATAAGATAATGGCTCTAAAAAAAAAGAATAAGATTAGATTTGTTTTTTGATGTAAGGATTGTCTTTAAAAAAGGAATGCACACAGCCATGGCTACGAAACATCGAATAAGATTCTTAGTAGAAGTAGGATGAAAACATGATACATGTTTTCGTTGCCTGAGATTGTATGCATTTGTGTGGTCTATTTTTGGACCAACTAGGCAGTTTGAACAGGTACAGGGACTGTACAAGTTCAAATATTTACTGTGATTGTTGGGTAAGTGTTTTACAAGGGTGTGTTGGAATAAAACAAGGGAAGAAAATAAGAGGAAAAAGGAAATAATAATTTGATAAAGGGAGCAACTTGACTCACACTAACTAGGTAGGCATGTAGTTACTGCAAGTGCCTGGCTGGTTGGTATGTGGAAGGAACTGCACATTCAAATAGTTCTCCAATCACACCCTGAAAGTATTGTTACTAGCTGAGTAAGTCTGAATGAGCACTGTGATTCACCAGGTGAAGGTCATGCAAGCAGAGTGTTCCTGCTTGCACCATGTAGCTAAAAGCATGCCTAGTGAGCAGTCCACGAGAACAAGAGTAAGGATTATTGAGATGCTGTTACCTTCCCCTCTCCCAAAGATACAATGAACCTTGTCCGAGGTTTTGAAATGGCACTTGAAGGCTGGCATGAAAGGTATATATATTAAACAAAAAATACAAAAAAAAAAAAAAAAAATAAAAATAAAAAAATATTTAAAAAAAGGACCTGTTTAACATTTTTACATTCATTCATGTAACAACTTTTAGGTAAGCAAACTGTGTAGAGATTTTGAGAGAGTTTCATGAGTTATGTAATTTTACGTATATGTCATCACCTTAGAATACACATGACTAGTTCTATGTCTTAAGGATTCTTGCCACATCCAGTATTAAGAAGAGAGATAGAAAACAAGATAGTTAAAGGTATTGCTATCTCATAAATAACTATAAAAAGAAGAAAAGAAGAGAACCATGAAAATACTATAAACTGATGTTATGTGTGAACAAATCTAAGAGTGGATTAGTCATATATACATTGGTGGTGATGGGATGGTACATGTTTTCCTGGACATTAACACTCAATCAGACTGATATAGAGTTGATCTCAAAAATGTATAGTGCATGTCTCTACCTTGTGTTGGCAGACCACTGTCTCTGTTAAACATCGTATTTTTAACTATTTTTTATATAAAATTCAAAAGGGTGGAAATTTATTAATTCATATAATGTTAATTTTCTTCTATTTGAATTTGCAATAGTCAGGCAGTGCAATCTGTTTTATATAAGTGTGTGGTTAAAACTCACAAGAGTTGAGCACTAACAGATGAATGTCCATATGTGTATTAGTAGTATCATTTTCATGTCCAAATTCATAATCACTTATTTCTTGCCCTTCAGAAAAAAAAGCACTGACTGAAATGAAATTCAATAACTTCTTTACTTTTGCCATAACTGATTTGCCAATTGGGAGGGGGCTGACAACTCCATTCTTCAGTTGACTTACAAAATATATCCCTTCTTCACCAATCAGTAGTGGAAATTGTACTATACTTAGCAGCAGCTGCACACAGATTCTCAATAATGTAAAGTTTTATGAAGTTGGGGCACATTCGGGTCTCTCTCTGCACTTGTTTATCGTAGGTGACCATTCTTTGTAAATTTGATTGTTACCACTATTAATACTAATTATTGTTATTACTGGTATACATAATCACCAATTTAAAGACTTCAGTAATAGAGAAAAAATAGTTAGTTATTTAAAAGGAAGAAAAAAATCAAACTTGATAATGACTTACATATCAATTGGAAAGTAATTTGTGAATAAATCTATACTAGTCTGAGTATTGGAACTGGAAGACTGAAGACTAAGAGTTGATGATTATAAGGAGAATCAGCAGGTCTTCCCTCAAGACCGGAAGGCCAGAGGAACTTCTGCTAGCAAGGCAACCGGCCACGATTCAACTGACCAAGAATTTAAATTGCCAAGGAGGAGGTAACTGACTAAGGATTTTGCTGACCAAGGATCTAGCTGGTCAAGGAGGAAGTAACTTACCAAGAATTTAACTGGCTAAAGAGGTGGTAACTGGCCAAGGAAGAGGTGACTGGCTAAGGAGGAGCTAGTTGACTGGCAAGAGGGTCCTGGTGTCTCCGCAAATGGGGCATATGTTTGTAGGGGAATGAACCACTATGGGAAGTATAGGGTTAAAACTTTATTTTTTCTTTTCTTTTTCTTTAATTTCTTTGATAAGGGGAGAAAGATTCCAGAGATAGAAAAAGGAAGGGAGCAAGGAAAAGGAAAGCATTGGGGGAAGACTACCAGCTCTTCCTGTGTCATGTTTAAGACCCGAGGAAAAATGTGCATTGTGTGATCTCTTTTTGATTTTCTATTTTCATTTTTTTTTTTTTTTTCAGGTTCGTATATAGCCAGGTGTATTCCCTCCTGGTAATAACACAATGCTCACAAGATGCTCATGTGTATGTTTGTGTGTTATAAAATAGAAGCTACATATGTACAGCGCAACTCCTCTTAGTAATATTTTATGAGTAATGCACATAAAATATTTACCCGTGATCCTATGTTTGTTTAATGTGTCAGGAATCATGAGTACGACAATAGTGCTGATATAGGAATGTGATCTTTTTTTTACATTTTTTTAATATAGATAATAATATTCATGTAGGTAATCACTATGAGCGCCCTGGATTGCGAAGTACAGTAAGATCCTGTTTAATCAAATAATGTGACGTGTAAGAAGGAATTCCTTTGGTTTTAGCAGTGCTGACTCAGAGCACGATGCACCCGTACCTCCTTCCCAAGAGAGGTGCTGGCTTGGGAGAGAGTGGATGCCTTCCTTGTTACAGAATTGTTTTTTTTCTTTCTTCTTTTTTCTTTGTGATGTGCGGGGCCCAGTGAATTGTAAACTAAGAAGTGGCAATTTCTTTTTTATCATTGATTGATATAAGATTTTTTTGACTCCTAGAGTAATTATCATTGTAATGGATTAAAACCATTGGCAGTAAGTCCTTGCCCCCCCTCCCCTTAAAAAAATACGATAAAAAAAATATTGAACCGTTTTGTATATATATATATAAAAAGAATCATAATCATGACCCTAGTAACTACTTTTGTTGTTTGAGGTTCCTGCTGAATATCGGTTATTGGGCAGAGCTGACGGCAGAGGTATTTCAAGGTCTCCCTCATTGGAGAGATAGGAAGGCACCACCAGGTGTGGTAGGCTGTGATATGACCCAGATATAAAGAATGCAAAGCTACTTTTATTATTATGATTATTAATCATTTCTATCATTTAGTGTTTTTTGTGGTGGTATGTATCACTATTAGGCTAGGTAAACCTCTTCATCAAAATGAGAAGGAAAACCCTATCTAAAATTAGATGTAAATTATAATGTAGATCGATTGTGATTTTGAAATTTAGGAAGTAAAAAAGAAAAGAATCAGAGGTTCGAGGATTTAGAATACCTTTTTATATTTCTGTTGTACATGTATTGTCTTAGTGCTGCATTTACTTGATGCTTGTAGGGGGAAAAATAATTCTATTAGTTTCTGGGATAATATTGTAGGTGTTTTGGTTAATATGCATTGGAGTAGTCATTTTCACCTTCCACCTTGTTTTTATTCTTTTTTTTTTATTATTATATCCTGTTTTTAGATAGGTATTAAGTCACATTTGTAATGTGTTGGTCTGCAAATGTGTTGGCCAAAAATCCATATATAAGTAAGCTACACAGCCTGCAGAATGACATGAATGGCATCCTCAAGCCCTGACTAAATTTGCTTTGAAACAGAATTATGAAAGAAAACAAAAAAATATATATATATTGCTTAAGCATATATAAAGGCACTTTTTTATTTTGAAAAAAGTTCTTTTTTTTTTGGTACAAATCACTTTAAAAATAGATTTAAAGAAAAAGAAAATGGTCTCGTGCAATAATCAAAAAAAAAAAAAAAAAAAAAAAAGTAAAAAGTAAAAAAAAAAAAAAAAAACAGTAACAACAAAAGACTGTTTATTGTACTTCCTCCCGATCATAGACAAGTCCTGGGATCATGTAACGAAAGCTGGGTCCAGTGTGTTTGGATGTGACGTCATTGAATTTGACGTCTTTGACTGTGACGTCATTGTCCGCGACAAGAACACCCCCCCTCTCAACCACACAGTTTTTTAGTCCTCCCCCTCCAATGTGCATCTCCCTTCATACTCTCCATTATTCTTTTGTTTTAATGCATCTACAGTTATAGCAAGATTTTTTTTTTTCAACTCTCCAGTGTTTATTTATTTCAGTGAAATCTTGAGGTACAAAGAATTGCAGGTAAATTTCAATGAATATACATCATTAGTGTTGTACAGCCTATTATTTACTGTGGCCTGATGCTCAGTGTTACTTAAACATAACCAGTGTGACTAGGGTGAGAAAACGGCTTCAGGATTTTGCCTTTTGATTTATCTTCAACTCCCTATACATTCTTGAAAGTGACACAAGGAAATTTGAATAACTAAAAGGGGAGTTGGCAAGATAAATGAAATAAAGGAAAAGAAAAGAAAGAAGAATCCAAAGTTATTTTCTCTCCCCAGTGGCTAAAAATAGTTAAAAAGCAGGTTACATATGTATCATTTATAATCAGTTATAGAAAGTTCTAGAAAGGGTGGAGCACAAGAGCAGCTTACATGCAGCATCATAAAGGAATCATGAGCATAGGACAGCCTTTCAGACAGTGCATCAAACCTTGCTCAAAGTGCGTATATAGATACTACCCGGTGCTTCCTGGCAGAGTTTTTGTCAGCTACATAGAAAAAAAATACAAAAAAAAAACAATTTCGTACTAGGTATCCATAAATTATGATAATTCCTTTTTTCCCCCTTTTTGAAGGAATAAGTTGAATTGTCACGAACCCCAGACACACTTAGGGAGAATACTTACTCTCGCATCAGCATGGTTTGTCACTGCAGCCCACAGCCGTCTTAAATATGGCGTTTTTTCTCTCTCTCTCTCTTCTCGCCTGCTCAATAGTTGTCTTGGACCACGGATTAACACTGGCTGATTGTTTTGCTCAATTCTGCAGTTATTTGTGACAGGTTTTAGCTGTTTTGTTGGTCTTAGAGTATCCACTGTTGCGTTCACTAAGAGAATACCTGGTAGCTTGAGTGACAAAGCTTGTATGTTTTTTCTATTTGATTCAAGTGTATTTAAAGCTTTCCACAAAGGCAAGTACAGACTGTCGCTATTCTAAACTTTTTTGTTCATGTGGAATTGAGGAAATATATTGCATACAACAATGCTTATAATGAAATAAAGTTATTTTTTACAATGATGATAAAATTCTAGATATACAGGTCTTGTTGTTTTCCACAAGATTGTTGATTCCTCTCATTCTCAAATACTGAACCTGTCATATATATTTTTGTCTTTTAAAATTTTTTATCATTAATGTTATCATTAATTTTTTTAAAGCTATAACTACGTAATTAAATGAAAATCTTTATGATCGATCTACCCAAAGTCATGTTTGAGTGCAATTTCCACAAGCCAAACTTAGGAGATACACTTTACCCCAAAAGCGGTTTCTGCAAATTGTGGCTCCTTAGGAGAGCTTTTGTGGTAGGAAAGCCAATCTCAAACTTGTCTCTGGTAAAGTCATGGATGTTTCATCAGAAGAAACTATAAATGATTTTAATCCTTGAAGGGATCCATAATTTTAGGATGAAGTCCTGCTGATCTGCCCTACAAGTCGGGCAAATTCACTTCTTTATCTGTTTGGTATCTAAACTTTTCCAACACAGCCAAGGTCTTTTGATAAGGTCATATAATAACCCTGGGATATCTTTTTTGAGTAGTGCTTTAGCAAAACTTGTTATATAAAAAGGAAAAGGAAGAGTAGTAGCTCTTGTGTGATGCTTGGCAGCTGGCGTTGAGGCATGAGATGTATTCAGCGTTCAGTAGTAAAGCTTGATGTGTGTCTCAGTCTCTCAGTGAAATGGATAACATGGGCTTGCAAGCTTAACTAAGTTTTTTGTCTTCAGAACTAAGCATTACACTAGTTGCTACATGGGCTTCAGTACTCCTCAAAAAAGCAACAGCAATGCTCGGAATTGGTAGCATTTTAGATGGACATAATATTCATGCCAAAATAATGGATGAAAGAATATTATGTCTCACTCCCAAATTGTTTTCTTTGTATATTTAGAAATTGGCTACCCATTTTTTGTCATTACTATTTTTTTATACATACAATTACAGTTATGAATATATATAAGACTGCCTGTTCAGGTACGAGTTTGAACTTTCAATGCTGTATGAAATAAGTCATTGAGAATATCACAACCAGTTAGGGAATCATATGATGTGTCTACCCTGATGTCTAAGTGGAAAGCTCGGAAAATTATTTATTATGTGTTTACTGTATATAATGATTATTTTATGTAAATTTTATCTGGATAGTCTCAATATTATATTTATTAAGATGGATGAATAAGTATACTCCTAGAGTGCAAAGCATTATCAGAACCACAGATAATGTCTCAATTTATAATAAAATGTTCTAAAGTCTAACTCTTTGTGCATTTATATCCTTCACAAAAATAAATGTTAATTTTAAGCCATTAATGTGTGTGACAACTAATAGTAATCACTGATAGATTGATGGAAATATATGAATAAATACAGTATCTGCAATATTGACATCGATGGGAAGGCAATATATCACTAAATCCAATATTTACATAATACATTTCACATAATTTTCCCCTTTTTCATTCCTTCTATTTGGAAAGAAATGCAGAATACAGCACTGGTCTTACAGGGCCTGAAAAGGATAATTAGTAAGAGATAGTGAAAAAAAAACAAAAGGAAGATCTCTAAACCACAAAAAAAATGAATATAAACTCTGAGGAATCAAAATCCCAAAAAAAAAAAAAATGCAAATAACAATATCTGCATTCTAAAATTAACATCTGTAATAAAATTCAGTATTCAAAAGAAAAGAAAAAAATGCATATCAGTAGGATATGACAATTTTGCTATTGTTTTCCACTAACTTCTTTACCCATGTCTCATTTCTATATACTCTAATGTTTTCCTTTTTCTTTTCAAAAAGTTTTTGATAATCAGTTGGAATAACATGTATGAATATGGAAAATATTACAAAAACTCATTTCCCACTTGTCTTTGCCTGAAACTTATTACGCATTTGAAAATGGCAAACCCTATATTTATCAAACCCTCATAAAAAAAACAGATCTACATACACTTACAGAATTCCCAAAAGAGATCTATACACATTCTGATAACAAAAATCTATTGAAACTGAGGAAAATCACTTTATATTTACATCTGTCAATACACAATTACATGCTTTATTTTGCTAACTTCTACTTGTACATCAGTTCATGTCCTTGTTCTTTATCAATTGACAATGATGCCTTTATAAACTCCTATGATCATTTCTCTCTTCTATGCTATGAAATCCAGTGAAGACGTAGAAATATAGACTTGAATGGCTAAGTATGTTAAATAAAATTACTTATAGGTGTAAAAACAATTAAACAAGAGTTCAGGTACGGAAATATCTTTCTGATCCTTCATATTCCGCCTGCTTTATTCTTCTGTTGCTTCCAGAGATAAAACAGGCTTGGACTTTCTCCAGAAATTGAAGATGCAGAGAAGGAAATGGAGTGAAGTAGAAAATAAATAAATGAAACTGCTAAACAAAGCAATTCAAGAGAAAAAAACAATAAAATGCAAATATAAAACCATGTACAATTACTGAGAGTAATAATATTCTCACAACTTAACAAAGTTCAGAGGACTAATGATCAAGAATGACATCAAACAATGATTACTAAATATTTTTTATTAAATATTTTAAAACAACCCATTTGCATTTCATACAGTATAAATAACACAATACAGCAAAATGCCCCAACACTACCCAATCTTACAAAATCCAAATCACAAAATATTTCACACTCATTGTCAATATATAATAATAATGACAATAAATAATGATGCTAATAATAATATAATAGTAATAAAGAAAATTTCTAGAAAAAACAATAATAATCATTATCATTGTTGTTCTTATAACAATCACAATAACCATAACATAAAAAGTTTTCTACCACAACCAAAATTCAAAAATGTTAACTCCCTTTCTTCAAAGGTGAAAAGAACTATATATTTTTTTTTTCATCCTGTCCATATATGTAATGAAGCTGGCTCCTGAATATGAAATTACCATGAACTTAAAAGTATGAACATTTTTCATAGGAAAGGTTTCACACTTTACAGAAAGAAATAATGTGATTCAACAACCGGTCAAAAGATAATACCTATTTAAATATAAAAATATATACATGTTTTCTTTCTACATCCTCTTTATATTTATGGTTCCCTGGTTACCACACACAAAAAACTTTCTTGTAAGTAGTTTTAAAGCCATGTTTTATAAATTATTGACAACCAAATGCTCTGAGCTAATTCTACAAGTGCCTTCCAAATAACAAGTTAGGAAAAATATATCTTTGGTCCTGCTGGAAAGTTCTTGGGAAATTAAATCTTAATGAATAATAAATAAATAAAGAAAATCTCATATATATATTTTTTCATTCTATCAATAACAAATTTGAGGAATGTAATACAAATTCATTTAGTAGCACATTTGAAGGATGTAAAAAGAACAAACATTATTCTTAAACAGTCTTAGATACAGTATAGAATGCTATCCTTTTTCTGAGCAGTTTTAATTTCTGAGAATTTTATAATCATTGATTTTCAGAGTTTGTTCAATAATGGTCTCATTGTTTATACTAATCTAAAATAAAGGCAATATTATAATGATTATCATACTTGGGATGAAATAAAGAAACATTATATCTTTAGACATATTATTCCAATCCTTTTAATGCTATGTAATAACAATAATAGAAAACATACATTTGCATTAATTAAATTTCATACATGTAGAAGAATTTTTTTTTTTTTTTTTTTAATTGCTTCATCAATTTATATCTTTATCACAAATCATTATAGATCAAAACATTCTTAACTATTAGACAACAAAAAAATGCATAAATAAAATATTCCTCACATATACATACAAATCTATGTAAAAAAATAACACAGAACACTTTTCCATGGAATACTTATGATGGCTTTGAATGATTTAACCTAAAAATTTATCATTACAATTCATCCTTAACCCCAGTGCACACATCAGACACCTCATAACAAAAAGTCTGCTGTGAACCCTCAACGTCACTCTCCGCATTCTCCCTGAAGTGAGCCACCAATTCATCCTCAAACTCCTCCACAAGGGTGTTGCAGTGGAATTCAAGACCCTTGTTGAGATCAGGGTCCTGAACCATTTCGTACTCACTAAAGCGTGGGTTCATGGCTCCATCCACTACCAGCCTGATAGCTTCAAGTCGGCCTGTTTCCTTGTGCCGAGCCTGTGCATAGTCCTTCATGCTCTCACACACTGTCTCCATAAGTTCCATCATGTGCAGCTGTAATGGAGATATGCATGGTAAGTAAGCAAAAATGAAGAAACTAAAAAATAAAAAACAGTACAATATATTAAGAGAGCAAAACAAAGAAACTGAAGAATGAGAGAAATAAAAATAATAATGAAATATGCAAAAAGACATCAATAAACTGGTTTATTTATCTAAAAAATAAAAAACAGTACAATATATTAAGAGAGCAAAACAAAGAAACTGAAGAATGAGAGAAATAAAAATGATAATGAAATATGCAAAAAGACATCAATAAACTGGTTTATTTTCTCTAAGATTTACAAACAAATATTAGACATATTCAATATACAACCCGCATAGTTCTGTACTAAACGGTTAATAGTTCATGGTTAAAACAAATGTGCTAGACATCAAAGGCCATATAGCACTATGGTAAAGTACTGTGGCAAAAAGGGTAAAAATGAGTTAACCCACTGGACCCTGTTTACTGCCCTCACATGGCCCCACTACGGGCATAAGGCTTACTTGACTAGCTACTCTGACAGGTGCATCTAATCTGGGTGTACGCAAACACTTTGTGTGCGGTACGCAAACAAGACTATGCCTCCCCTTTCCAATGTCATTTTCTCTTTTTCTGCATTTTTCTGCTATTTTCCAAAGACGATATTTGTCATTTGATTTGGTAGACAGTTTTCCTTGCACAGACTCCATATCATCTCTCTAGGTAGTCATAACATTTTGTTATCTGTATTGTTTTAGAATACAACCTGCACTGTGTGTTACGCCAGCCAGGAATAGGATCCTGATCGTGGAAATAGCATCCTTCCTGGAGCCAGAGGTCTTCCAGTCATGGCTCACAGACAGTACATTCCATACTTATTTATCAATAAAAATAATGCAAAAGCTCCTTAAATGCCACATGAGTAATCGCTCTCTAAGCGGTTTGCGCACTTGCGGTGAGTTTTTACTGTCACCCTGGCCTTCAGCCAAAATGCCCTAGGCAAGTTTGAGTAATCCTGGCCCATAGCAAGATTTTCCCATGATGGCATATTCACACCACCCACCCCTTAACCCACTAACGCCAGTATATTTTGAAGCCGAAAATAATATTTTCCAGGTGGCTACAAAATTGGCGCATGGGGCCAGCCCAGAGTTTGCCAGCGACACAATCTGAGCGTGAGCTCTGATCTATTATCACACTGGGGGGACACCCGAAAATGTTTATTTTTCTGGGTGCCTCGTATATGCGACATCCGTCGTAAATGGGTTAAACCAAATTTTTTCATTCGATGTCAAAAATTGTAGAATGCTAGAGGGGTAGCAAACGGAGTAAGGTGGTGATTAGTTAAAGGGAAAGGGGTAAAGGGTGAAGGGCAATTAGATCAAATGGAGAGTACCTATGTATCTGAGGAAAGGAATGGAATATTGCTTGAGGAACATGGTGTTAAAAAGCCATTATGAAGTAATAAATGGGTTTAAGAGTAGAAATGAGTGTCAGAATTGGAGAAGAACCCGGAGAATGAGACTAGGGAATAAGGGAAAGAGGTGAAGTATCTGGAAGAATGTCAGGATGGGAAGGATCTAGGTGACCGGAGTGAGTTACACGAACATTCAGGAGGGAGCGCAACATATAAAGGGGAAAGAGGGGGGATAGTGCAGATGGGAAAGGGAAAGATGGGGTGTGTTGTGAGAGAGTGGGAGGAAGAGTGGGGTGGAGAGAATAAAAGGAGGATGGATGGATGTCAGCAGTTACTTTGAATGTAGAGGGGAATGGGAAAGAGGAGCATTCTCTTGGATTATGTCAAGGAAGTTTTGTTTTCTAGAGCTTCTAGTGGAGATCTCTGAAAAACAAAGGTTTCCTTATGAGGAGGGAAAAGAGGAAGAGGTAGCCTTGGTGAAGGAGACAATGCGGCAGGAGAAGATGGGGTGGAACATTCAGGTTAACTGGTGTGCCAAGTAAAGTGAGGAGGGGAAAGCACCAGGAGAGTGGTAAAGAATAAATTTTGAATGGCAAAAGAATCTGACTGTGAGAAAGAGGGTATACAGGTGGGATGGTAAGAGGTAAGGGGAGGAGAAACTGGGGGATATGCTGAGACATCTTCGGTAGACAGGAGAGAAGCAGAAAGATAGCACTGAAATAAGAGAAAACCTCTTCTGTGTTCTGTGTGCTTCCTTCCTGGCCTTGTGGAAAAGTGAGACGAAGTTTGAATCTGAGAACTACCACCTCCGATTTTAACTTGCAGGCAGGGAAGCTCCTATAAAATACATTAAGGGAGCCACTACAATTGGCCAGTGTGTGTGATTATGCACAGTAATTTGAATCATAACCAAGTTGGGCACATCGAGGCAGTGACCATGCTTGGCAAGGTGGCCAAAATTTCAAAATCTCTGACATTGAGGGTGAAGGGTTTGATATAATAATACAGGGCAGGACTTTCTGCCAATATAAACTTCATGAGGAAGATCATATCTATGATAGATAATCTTGGTAATATTGGTGTAGGACTCACAGCAGCTTGTGAGAGGAATAGTGTAGCACTGTACTGATACTGCAGAACATTTTCATAGTCTGACCAATTCTTGTTGTATTCAAGGCAATGAGCTGAGACTGAAATAGCCTTGGTATAAGTATTAAAGGAGATGTAAGGCTGGGCAAAAATAATTTTGCCACCTAGATCAGTCAGGGTAGATAGGCACGAGCTTGGGACTTTAATGTAACTATTACAAGCATAACCAATCAGAATGGCTGCTGAGGGAAACTTTGCCTACTTGTTCTAAAAGACATTGTTGGAAGAGGAGGGGGGCTGTAGGAAGAATCAAAGAATCATTTCCATTTGGCTGGGATAAAAAAAAAAAAAAAAATGTTTGTGCAAGTGGAAGTAGTAGCAGGACGGGGACAGGAAGAGGAGTGGTGTGGAGTGAGGTAGTCCTATGGGGAGGAAGACAATAAGGGTGAAGAGTTGTAATACAGGAGCAGGGAGCAGAAAATGAATAAAAATGTAAAGGAGAAGTAGATCAAATGGAGAATGTTGGGAGAGAGGAAAGGATGTATTCTGATGGTTCAGTAATGGCCTACATGTTTCAAATTGACAGCAAGTATTGAGGAGCAGGTAACAGCAACAGTGGTCGGAGCCCTGATCAAAGGAGAGGTAGAGTTTTGGAACCCAGAAGTCAGTTCCAGATAGCCTAGTTGATGAAGGGGCAAGCCACTATGCCCACAAAAAAGGTACAAAAGCTTAATTACTGGCCATGGTGAGCAGAAATATGGTCTACCACTCAGTGTCCCATGAGGGGTAAAGGCTATATAATTAACCCATATACGACGGGTGTCCCATATATGAGACACCCGGAAAAATAAACATTGCCGGGCGTTCCGCCAGTGTGATGTTGGATCAGAGCTCGCGCTCTGAATATGTCGCGGGCCATGGCCGGCGCACAGGCAGATTCTGGGCCAGCCCCACACGCCAATTTTGTAGCCGCCCAGAAAATATTATTTTCTGGCTTCAAAATATACCAGTGTTAGTGGGTTAACAAGGAAATATGTTAAAGTTAAATATGTTAAAGAAAAAATGTGATTGGTTCCGTCTATATATCTAACTACACAGCAACTGCTTTTTGTAAAAAAAAAAAAATCACTCTAAAATGTACACACCCTCTAATTAGATGTGACTTTCCCCCAGGTATATGGTAATGAAAGCCTTTATCAAAAATTATCATTATTTTCTTTTTTCCTTCTATATTGGTCTGTTCACTCCTCTCTTATTTCTGGCCATTCCTAATGAGTCTAATCATCCTCCAAGAGCTTTTTACACTCATGACAAGTCAATCCTGACACCCCAGACCTCAGCCAAATTTTTCTATGACTGCATATTCCCTGTTATCCAGCCTTCAGCCAAAATTTTTCATGACATGAAGGTCAACTCATGTTTATTGGGTTAATATTGCTACCATTCCTCTCATTTGCAAATGATGGGCATTACTTACTGTGTTCATATAAAGCAAAATTGGTGCATCTACATTTTTTTTTTTTTTACAAAAACTGTCATTACATTACTTAGTACAGACTACCAAGACATGGCGTGTTGATGTTATGTTTCCATTTAATCATATCTTGTAAGGAGTTCATCATGAATGCCTACAAATGCAGATTTGGTTCATTCTTGTTATATAAGGGAGTGCATTACCATCATTTGTTCATCCTCAAACACCTGCAGTAGTGATGCTAGGGAGCCTACTTCTTGAACTTAGTCAAAAGAGGTACTGTTGGCCGAGTTGTGGTATTTGGTACCTATGGTTAGGAGAATGGTGTGCCACAGCCACACAGCCAATGTTACATCAATGCAAAAGACACCAAGAAGACTATAATCTTCACTATGGTAACATTTTGCAGCATGACATGCCAGTGAAGTTGTACAAGCTCATATCCACCAATAGTGCTTGTTCTTGGACAAAGAATACTCCACTGCAGATGCGTTTTAATTGGAATAAGTGGGAGAAAGCTCCCTGCCACTGTAGCTTCTTTGGATCTTCATGTCCCTAGGAGGACCAACTGTATGAGAGTTCATCTAAGTTGGATATTTATCGGGCGTTCATCATCAATGAAATGATGTAAGTTTGTTAAAGAGATGAATAGGTTAACTAAGGCATCACACAAAAACCGAAAAGCTATGAACAACAGATGGAGCAGCTCTGGTCTTGGGACTACCTCCTATAATTATCCCTTTATTTCATGAATATGATACTCCTCATGCTAAGGGGTTTACTTGTGAAAGCCAGAGCATCACTGACATTATGGAGTAAACTTCAATATTTATATTGGTATCGGAGTTGAACATCAATGTGGATGAGTCTGCTGGAGGCAGCAGATTCTCACTTTCAGCCCAAGCAAGAAGTCCATGTTCAGGTTGGAGGTCTAAAGTTGTTTGCCAGTTCTAACCAGTGTTGGTTACACATTTGCCTTCAAATAGTATAAAGGCTATGACAAGTGCAGTTCTAGTCTACCTTAACAGGCAAGCTTTGCTTATGATAGGTAGGCAAAAGCTTTTCACTATGTTGCCAACAATGTACACACATAATGGATGATGGACAAAAGCACACCAAGCAAAGGAGGCAAAAGAGTCATCAAGCTCTGGGTCACCCTTGACTACAATGATGAAATGAAGGAGTCTGACCTTAGTGACCAGGTGGGAGCCTTGCACCAACCCACATAGAAGAGCTGGAAGTGGTGACATGATAACCACTAATACATATTGTGTTTAAAAGATGCTGGGTAGTGACCTGTTGCATCTGGACTTATGCAAGGAGATTGTTCATGACCTACTTAATATCCTCCTATCACAGTGCTCAAAACCACAAGACTACTTTCCCCTAGCCTTTGATCTGCCTCCCAGGCAAGAATCTGCATGGCCTCTGATGAAATGAAGGCAAACAACATTGTTGCCTCATCCTGCATATTTGAAAATAATGCGCTTTTGACAAAAAACAATTAAGTCTTTCTTTTAGCTCCCATGAAAGTGATAATTCTTGGCATAATGAGTAATTAATCAGCATATTAACACAATGAAAAAGCTAATCTAATTGTTAATATGAGTATGAAATAAATATAAACAGTGAATTCATATAATACACATCAAGCGCTGAACTCTTCAAAAGAAATATCTGAATTGCCACAGTGTACTCTGTGGTATCGTACAGAGTGATATCAATCATACAGGACCCACTGCATACAGATAAGGCTTGTTTTATGGCTAAAAGTGTATAAGGAAGGCCCACATTCAGTGGTATATTGTCCAAAATCTCAATGACTTGCCATAATTTAATTGGAAAGGCAAGTGCCTATAATAATAATAATGAAAATCATGGTATACAGTAATCAAGAAAAATAAGAACAATGATCTGATGATACAGGGGAAATGTTCTCTGATATGTCACAATTCTTCAACATAACATAATTCATCCCTATGGTTCAAAGGGATTTATTTCAGCTTTTTCGTGAGGGGAGGGCGTTGACAAGTAAAGTGAAGAAAGTCAACTGGGGGATTCCGATAGTTTTGAAAAATGAGCAATAATATCTTTTAAGCTATAATAAGATTTACAAAATTGTAATTTAAGCAAAGAAGAAGAAAAAAAAAAGACATAACAAAAAGCTATCTTATTGGCCCTTGGGGAGACAAACTGGACCTTAAGAAGAGCAAAGAGAGTGGGGTGGGGCCACCCCCCTACTAGCCCCCTTCAAATGATGTTCCTGCTACAGTCCTTTTACGACAAAAAAAAAAATAAATAAAAAAAAAATAAAAAATAAATAAATAAAAAAAAATAAAAAAAAATAAAAAAATAAATAAATGTCTGAATACAGAAGCTTTTTCTCCAAGCATTTAAAACTGAAATGTGAAGCCATCTACTTCTCAAAGCATTTAAAACTGATGTGTGAAAATAAGTTATCAAATAATTGGCTGTGAATGAAATGAGGATCACAACTATTAAGTCTTCCTCAGCTTCAACATTAGTTCTTGATATTATGAACACATGGTTTTGCATGTGGTGTGGAGAATGAGAATAAGAAAAAAAGAAAGAAAGAAAGAAAAAAAATATATATGTGATAATGATAACAAATAATATAAATAAATAAATAAATAAATAAAAGAGCAGCTCTGAACTTATACATGTGAATAATAATGCAAAACTATAACCAGGAAGTGATAAAAATGAAGACATGAATGTATAGGTAGATTTTAGAGTCTAACGGAGACTTTCCAACAAGTAACTCCCGAAACAGATGCTCAGTAATTATATAAATCAGCTGGTCAGAGAAGCAGGTGTTCAAAGTGAACATCAGGAACTCTACTTTTAACCCATACAGTCAGTTGTGTGTATGTCATGAACACACCACACCTACACCCATGCCCAGATATACCCACTTCCACACCTGAATTGATAAATGCAGCAGCAAATTTCAGACTTTGATGGAAAATTTCCAACCAGTAACTCGAAAAGCTGATACTGAGTAATCATGCAATTAGAGAGTCCAGAGAAGCAGGTGCTCTAACTGACCATCAGGAAATCAATAATTTCAACCCTATAATTCTGAAATTAGCTTTTCTGCCTTACCCTCCTCTCACGTCCAAATATCACTGAGAGAAAAAGAAAAAGGAAAAGAAAGAGAAACAAAATGAAAGAAATATTAAAAAGCCATTTATGAAATGAAATCTAATATATTATTTTGGCCCATAGAGTCTATTATATACTGTGCACCTAGTTGGAAGAAAAACTTTCCTCAAAAGAAGAAATGGGTAAGTTTTACAAATAGTTTAACATATTCGTTATTTTAATTCTTATGTGTAACAAGTTATTATATATTAAAAACTTTTTTAGTAATTGATAAAAATGAGGAGACCAAAGGCTATCAATTATTATTTACCTGAGCAGTCCAAGATAAGAAAAAATGGGAATAAAGGCAATAAAAACAAGATGAAATACAAGAGGAAGGAAAGGATATAGCAACAAAACATGTGTGGTTTTATATAATTGAAAATAACTCAATTATTTTCAACCACCTAATTCCATTTGTGAACTACTTTTTGTCACTTATCCACTGCTAACCTACCTCAGAGCCAGCGTACTTCACTGATGACAATTTCTGCTTTCCATCAGCATCGATCCGATATGAACCAACATCTATTTTTTTCCTGGGGTCTACCTGCAAAATAAACAAGGTGTATTAAGTCTGCTTAATACACAATCTAAAAAGCAAATCTAGTAGCCTTCTTTAAGAGTAAATGATGTATATTTCTACTTCTAAAAGGAAAAAAATCACATTTTCTGCAAAACATGATTATGTGTAACCACTTGCTACCGGTGATGGCATGTGTGTACATGGCATACCCACTGAGTATTTAATTTAGTAATTATTTTTACATATAGATGGCTCCACAAGTACTAAAGTCATCAATGAGCCAATTACGAGAACTACTTGTTTCACCTGCTTACCCCTTTCCTTGATTTTTGATAATATTTTCTAGTATTCAATTCTGCTGTTAGCAATGCCAATAACAATATAGCAATTATAATGTTTATAACAAAAATAACGATATTGATAGCATTAGTATAAAAAGCGTTTTCCCGCTATTTCAAGGAAAGGTGCGGTCATAAGATGTACCAATTGACTCCTTGGTGGCTAAGCACCGGCAGAGCCATCTATGTGCAGAAACATTAAGAAAAAAAAAAAAAAAACAATGCAAAACTGAATGCAACATTTTCCCATTGGCATTGGCTTAAAGAACCAATAAAATCCAAAAATAAAAAGTCAATTAAGGAAAATGGCATTTTGAAATTCACACACATTAACTTACATTTCAGACTGATTATAATCTTATATGTATTGCTGTATTGATGCGTCTTTTTTTTTCTTTTTTCACATTGAGAAAAAGATGTTAATGATGCTGATATAACAATGCTGGTACAGAGCTGCTACAGGGATGCCAGTACCAATAAAAAGTATCAATCAATGTGTCACACGATTCTGCCCACCTCTGGTTACTGTACAGTAGTAGAGGAAGTTGATGTAGTTGTAGTTGTGGTAGTTGTTGTAGTGGGAATTGTAGTAGTGGTAGTAGTGGTAATCATCATAATGGTAGTAGTGGTAACTGCAGTAGTAGTAGTTGTCACCAAGGAGTTAGTTATTAATCCTAGCTATTTCACCTGTTGAAGACCTGCCTACGTATTATTTTATTGTCTTTGATGTTCTATTTTAATAATAATTCAATAAGATCAATAAGAATAATAACAGCATCAACGTTAATAGTATTATAGGGAAAAATGCTTTTTACCACTATTTCAAGAAGTGGGGAAAGCAGGAGCATTCACAAGAGACTCCTTGGTATGCAATATAAGTCAGAAAAAGATACAGGGGACAATACATAAATCCATGGTTATTGGGTTAATGGATAAGGAAAACTAATAACAATAATAACAGAGGCAGCCCTAAACCAGAAAGAGGGGAAATAAAAAGAAAGAAACAAAAACAGCAATAAAAGTACTAACAAAAAGAACAACAACACCCAAAACGCACTGCAAAAATCATAGCAAAAATAGCAACAAAGCAAAATTAATCTTAACTTTAACTTATTCTCCAAAATCCAAGCCCTCCAAGTGTAATCATTTGTTAGATTATAAGAGGCAAACACTTGAGATGAACAGATAATAGGAATAATATATCTATCCGAACATTATCATGTAAACACTCATTTCCCAATTAATCTCTCTAGCTCTTGAATGATTTGTTCCTTGATTTATTCTGTAATCTATCACTTTCTCAAACCACCATTACAAAGGGAACAGGTAAAACACTAAAACTTGACAAATGTAAACCTAAAAAATTTTGATCAGAAATTTAATGTACACATTTACGAAGTACACAAAAGTAAGTACAAAGTACATACAAAGAAGAGATTAACGAAAAATAGTACCAGAAAGATACATACATAAAAACATGTGTTAAATCAAGTTTCTAGCAAAACTCCTTACCTGAGAAATGGAACTGTGGAGTTCAGTAATGAGACTGTGACATACGGCGCATTTTACAACCTGTTGAAAATAAGCATATGAACAAAATATATATTATGGGGGTATATACGAATAATGAGTGTATAGGGGAGGCAGAGGGGGCGGGGGAGATATACATGTAGGTATGTAAATGATGGATTGTATAGCCTATA
The DNA here is from genome assembly GCF_003789085.1 of Penaeus vannamei. Taxonomy (NCBI): domain Eukaryota; kingdom Metazoa; phylum Arthropoda; class Malacostraca; order Decapoda; family Penaeidae; genus Penaeus; species Penaeus vannamei. The sequence goes on along the minus strand of NW_020872954.1, from coordinate 235,965 downwards.
TAGATCTGAAATATTTACAGCAAGAATAAATTGTAAAGATAATAGATGATATATATAAATATACATATATTATATATCATACATATCATATATTATTTATATAAATATACATATTTTATATATCATCTATATAAATATACATATATTATATATTACATATATAAATAGACATGTATATAAATCACCCACACAGACACACACACACGCACATGCACACGCACACATACACATACACACATCCATTCATTATGCATATCTATATCCATTGTAAATATTCATTAATAGTTACTAAAATGTTAAGGTAAAACACTCATGTAAAGAAAATAACTATTAATATGTAAATTACTGATTGCAGAACATTACAAAACACAAACTGGAATTGAACATGACGACCTCACCTTTGACTTGGGTGTTTTTGATGCTAACACAGCACTAGCCCCCAGGAGAAGCAGTAACAGATGGAAGCCTGATGATGCCATTATTGATACTGAAAAAGCATGGTTGACAGTCAGTATACACTTTTACCTATTAGGCTATTTACAGCATTATCTTCGCAGAAATAATGAAATCATTTTAAAACATTCTTTTCAAAGACTTCATCTTTTTATTTCTTAATCCTGATGAAGCAGTGTGGCATCCCAATACAGCATGTATCTAAAGCAGCTCCCCTACTTATTGACAAAAACATATCAGATTACATAATATGAACTCCAATCATACCTCCACCTTGTTTTTTCTGTCATGAATGAACCTGACCTGGTTCCTTATTTTCCAAAGAGGCCTTCTTGCCTGGATATATGAGGTGGAGGTTTGTTGGTCTTTGGCATAGTGCTAAACAGTGCAGAAGCCATGTACAGGGGGTCCTCGGTTTATGACAGTCTCGACTCAACATTTCTTTGATACAAAGCTAGAAATCATGTACAGTATTTATAGTTTGTCTTCTATGTGTTCCTTAAGCCCTAATTATGTTTTTATGTACGTCATAGAAGTGTCTTGTTATGTTTTAGATTATGACAAATACATGTATACATACTGCATTAGCATATGTATGTGACTTTGGTGCTTATGCATATACATACATGTACTGTATTTAGGTGTGTCCTGACTTACGTCAAAATTTGGGTTATGAGGCCATCGTAGGAATGGATTTTCATTGTTAGTCGAGGACCTCCTGTATAGTAAATGGACTACTGACAGTTTATTTGTAATATTTTGTCACAACTTTCTCTTTCCATCTCTCAATTATTATTAAGAAATTCCTGGATTATGAAGAATAGGTATAGTTCTAGTTTCACATACCATATCGTACAAGGTAATCTTTGCCGGCAGTGGATATAATGAAAGAAAATCAGTCACTTTTCCTCTATGGAACTCTATTCATAAGTTGATAAAAAGAAAGTTGTGAAACTTGTAATATTTTGATGTAGGACTACAGCTAGAGGAAAATCTACTGACACTGCCACAGAGTATGGGAAAAACTATAACCCACCAGTAAATATTATTTTTACCCCGGTATGCACAGCAAGATAGAGCTAAAACTTAGGAGCACTGAGTAGACCTAGGGATTAAACTTTATAGTTTGGATGCACTAAGTTAGGGCAAATTGAAGATGATATTTTTGTAGATGATATTCTTGTAAAGGACAAAAATTTGTATTGTTGGTACAAGAAATAATTTGGTCATCTGTTACAGAGAGTGATGCACCCTCCAGAGAATAAGTCCAAAAACTAGTGTATCATGCGCACCCAATAAACTAAACGTATCCTTTTGTATCTTTTATTTATTTCATAGACAGAGGGGCAAGCCCCCTATACCACCCCCTTTATTAGCAGTTTGTGCCAGCTTATAGAAAACCAAAATTAAGAAAACTAGCTATGTGAGGGTGTTATGAACTTACGGCCAGTTTATTAAAATTGTGCAAGGTCCGACTCAATGAACATTCATTATACAGACATGCATATAACTGAAATGAGTGCATATCAATCAGTCTAAACATGCATATCTAGACATAGATAAATGTATATATACCTGACAGATAGACATATGTATTTATTTGTGTTTATATGCATCTGTTGTATGAAAATTCATTGGGTTAGTCCTCACACAATTTGAACAAACTGGCCATTAATTTCTGATATTTAGCCAATATTTTTGCAGTAAATATGAGGCCACTGCAACTATTGCTGTATTGTTTATGACTATATTCTTTATGCTCTATAAGATGGTGGTATCCATTTCCATCTTATCTCTGTGCATCATTCAGTCACTCAGTAACGTCCCATAATCTGTAATAATGCGACTGTTGAATAATCTAAGATGGCAGTGTCCATTTCCCTCTATCTCTATGCATCCCTCTGTAACTTAAACCAATAATTGCAAGGTTGGAGGGCTGTGTGAAACTAACATTATATGTTAAGAGGAATTCAATATTCCAATCCATAACAAATACCAAAATACTTAACCAGGAAAACTTTGAACTAACCAATATGTCCTCCCATACATTAACTAAAGAATATAATGGATATCAACAAGTAGTATAATAAAACCAAAATAACTTGCTCCTGTCAATACCCTGTAAAATACATATTTATGAATGAATAAGTAATTTGTGAATATTACAACAAACTTACTGTAATGTTTGTAACATATCAACTAATTTCAAATTTTATAACAAAAAAAATTACAGCAAATACTAACCAATGGAACTAGAAAGGAAAAAGAGAAAGAAAAACACATTGTACAACAAAAATAAAAGAATGAATGAAAAAAACTAAAAGAACAAATACAAAACGTTCTACCTGCCCTTCTTCCCCGCATCCCACTCGCATGTAAACAAAAACAAAAAATCCCTTTTCACCACAAAATACAAACAACACACAACATGCCACATACCCTTCCACAGATCCCTTTAGCACACACGTCCTAACCGCCAGCGAGACGACGAAGAAGCGAATGAAAGGGAAATGACAGAGAATGGGAAGGTTTCCGCTTCTCTTACGTGTCACTCGCTCGCCGGCCCACGTGGAAACTCGTACGTCCGCCAGCGCCGTCCTGCGAGTGCCTGACAGCCGGGTGGGAGACGAACGTGTCGTACTGCTTTCTTGATTTTTTGTGGTTGAGGGGTTGCATGTGTATGTATGGGAGGGGGGGGGGGTGTAAGCATTATTATTTTTCTTAAATTCCCGATATCTTTACTTTATTCCTGGAAGTTTCTTTTCACTCGTTTCTTTGTGTAAAGTGTTTACCATTATTATCATTGTTATTATTATCATTATTATTATTATTATTATTTATTATTATTGTTATTATTATTATTATTATTATTATTATTATTATTATTATTATTATTATTATTATTATTATTATTATTATTATTATTATTATTATTATTATTATTATTATTATTATTATTATTATTATTATCATTATATTATTATTATCATTATTATTATCATTATTATTATTATCATTATCATTATTAGTATTACTCTTATTATCACTATTATTATTACTTTTGTTATTATCATTATTATTATTATAATTATTATTATTATTATTATTATTATTATTATTATTATTATTATTATTATTATTATTATTATTATTATTATTAATATTATTATTATTATTATTATTATCATTATTATTATTATTATTATTATTATTGTTATAATTATTGTTATTATTATCATTGTAATAATAATAATAATAATCATTATTATTATTATTATTATTATTATTATTATTATTATTATTATTATTATTATTATTATTATTGTTATAATTATTGTTATCAGTATCATTGTAATAGTTATTATTATTGTTATTATTATGATTTTCATTATCATCATGGTTATTGTTACTATTATTGTCATCATTGTCATCATCACATATTACAATTATTAATGATATTGTTATTATTATCATTATCATCATTACTGCTTTTCTTATCATTATCATTATCATGATTATTATCGTTTTCATTATCATTATTATTATTATTATTATTATCATTATTATTATTATTATTATTATTATTATTATTATTATTATTATTATTACTATTATTATCATTATTATCATTATCATTATTATTTTTTATTATAATCATCATTATCATTAATATCATCATCATCATTACTATTATCATTATTACTATCATTATCATTATGATCAATATAATCATTCATTATTATCATATTATTATTATTATCATTATTTTCATCATCGCCACTATTATCATGAGCATTATTATTACTATTATTACTATTGTTATAATCATTATTAGTAATATTATTATCATCATTATTATTGCCATCATTATTATTATCATTATCATTATTGTTATTATTAATTAGTTATAATCATTATAATTTTCATAAGCAACATCTTCATTATTTTTATCATTACTATCTCTATTATCATTATTGTTATTTTTGTTATTATCATCATCATTATTATTATCATTATTGTTATCGTTACTATCATTACTATCATTATTGTCATGATTATCATTATCATTATATTTATTATAATTGTTTTTATCATCAGCATCATTGTCATCAATACTATTGTTATTATCATCATAATCATTATCATCATTGTCATCATCTTTATCATTATCATTCCTATTTCTATAGCTATCACTATCATTACTATTATTATCGCTATAATTATTATTGTTGTTGTTGTTACTAGTATTATGAATATTATCTCTATTATTACTTTTATTATTACTATTGTTATTATTATTATTGTTGTTGTTGTTGTTTTTGTTGTCGCTACTATTATAACCATCATTATCATTTTGATCATTTTCACTGTTATCATTATTATTATTATTATTGTTATTATAATAATAACAATAATAATAATAATAATAATAATAATAATAATAATAATAATAATAATAATAATAATAATAATAATAATAATAATAATAATATAATAATAATAATAATAATAATAATAATAATAATAATAATATATTATTATTATTATTATCACCATCATCATCATCATTGTTATTATCATTATTATTATTATTATTATTATCTATATTATTATTAACATCATTACTATCATCAATATCATTATCATTGTCATTGTTATCATTATCATCATCATTAGTATCATTATCATCATTATCATTGTTATTATTACTATCATCATTATTGTTATTATTATTACTATCATCATTATCGTTATTATTGTTATTATCATTATTATCATCATTATTGTTATCATCATCATTATCATAACTTCTACTACTCCTATTATTATCATTATTACCATAAGTATTTCTACTATTAGTTTTAGTATTGTTATTGTTATTGTTATCATTATCATTATCGTTATCATCATCATCCTCTTCTCTTTCTTCTCCTTTTACATATTCATCGTCATCATTATCGTCATCGTCATCATTTTTTTATCGTTATCATAAGTATTAATATCATCATTATTATCTATTATTGTTATTCTCAGTATCATTGTTATTATTATCTTTATTACTATTGTTATCATTATTAGTATTGTTTTTATTATCAGTATCATTATTGCTGCTAATATCATCATGATTATTGTTATTATTATCCTTATTACCATAATTATCATTACAACTGTTATTATTACCATTTTCATTATCATTATTATCATCATCATTTTCAGTATAATGATACAAATCATTATCATTATTATCATTATCATCATCATCATCATCATCATTAATTATCACGGTTATTTTCATTATTGTCACTATTATTATTACAATCATTTTTATAATTATTATAATGATTATTACCATTAGCAATATTATTGTTATCATCTTTATCATTATTAATGTTGCTGATTTTGTATGATTATTATCATTATCATTATTGATAGTGAGACTGGCGGAAATTCCACGGGAAAATTAGGCGTTCCACTTTCCCTCTTTCATCCTCACTTCTCCTCTCCTCTCCCCTTTTCTTCCCCTCTCCGTCCGTGTCTTCTCTTCCCTTTCCCGCTCTGCGATTCCTCCCCTCCCATTTTAAGCCCTACATCTCTGCCCTCCCCTCATTTTCCTCCTTAAGCTCCCTCTTGTCATTCGTTCCCTTATCCCCTTTCCTCCTTCTTCCATCCTTTTTCTTTTCTTCTTTTTCCTGAGCCCCTTACTTATCCCCTTTTCCTCGTGAAGTTTCTCTGTTTCCCTTTCCCATTTCCCTTTCTCTTTGAGCCTTCTTCCCCTTCACTGTTGTTTCCTCTCCCTCTTCCTTTTCCCTTCCCTTCCTACCTTCCTTCTTAATCTCTCTCCTCGGATAGCTATGTAAA
>NW_020872954.1:222153-227153 GCF_003789085.1 Penaeus vannamei | reverse complement strand
GCTTCATGCCTCTGATTGCACTGTATGCTCCTACTGATGTTTGTAAACTTGATGTAAAATATATATTTTACACCAAACTTGCATATGTGATGGACACGTCCTTGAAGAGATATTTGATTGACTTGAATGTAGTACCTAGCTGTGATCAACCTGGCTATGAGATGTCTGTCGGACCTTATTACTCGGGGGCTGATGCCGGCAGCGAGATGGGAAATGTGACTAAGGAGATCGACCACATCCTCGTTAGCACTCAGAGGATCCTCCATAATTGCTGGGTATATCGGAGTGCCGACTTCTGTGGTACCGATCATAGATTAGTTGTAGCTACCTTCCCAGTCCATTGATCAGGGTGCTTCAAGTGGATAGGCTCGGGGAGGGTGTGTGTGTGTGTGTGTGTGTGGGATACCTTCAAGTGTGAAACGCTTGGCGAATGCCCGAGATCAAGAAAGAATTTCATCTGAGAGGAAACAGTGGAACCCACAGATGCTTGATGTGCGGCTCGTCTGACAGAGGATCGAGGTTTGCATCGTTTCCTGGTGCACAGGACTCGGTCACTGCTGTAAGGGACATGGTACAGTTTACCAGGAGTCTCGCAGAGGTCGTAAGCCATTTCTTAGTAAATGACCTTCGTCCCGCCTAACAAACCCTGAGAAATTTGAACTTCAAATCCTCCTCACAGGCAACTGTAGTCCTTTCAGTAAGTGGCCGTATCATCTTAGATCCTATTGGGGTGTGGGGGCGTTGGGCTGCGTTTTTTGAACAGTTGTACCTGGTTGATATACCAACATTTAACTTGGATGCGAGTAGTGTCGAGATTCCTTTGCTAGACCCACCTTTCAGCGAGGTTCCACCCTCCCTAATTGAAGTTATAGGGAAGATCTCTAAGCTTAAGAGTGGTAAAAAAGCAAGTATCTGGGGTATCCCAACTGAACTGTTAAAGGCTGGTGGTGAACCTATAGCATGGAGTTTGCATGCTTTCCTGGGGCCGGTTTCACTAACGTACTTACGATGATATAATCACTGGTAATTATAGTTACCATGATAACCAGACAGCGGGGATATTCACTAACAACTTACCATGGTAAATATTACCAGTGATCGGAGCACTAGTAACTTCTGGAAGACGATGCCATCACGTGTTATTGCGTCAAAAAATCAATATCTAAGCAAAGTTTTAGGTTTGTTGTTATACATGATATTACTATTACGATGGCAAACAGATATCACAATACTGACATGGTGAAGGAATGCAAATTTCACATGAAACTAGCTAGAATAAAATTCACACAAATTCTCGTGAAATTATAGGCCTATTTTATACTAGAACGCATGGAATCGATAGATAAGTGAACTCTTGAAGAATTCTTCTCTGAAAAAAACTACCTTGCTGAAATATAAACTGTCAACGCCAACGTTAACCGGGTATAGCAATTTCTGTGTCTGTCAGCATTTAAATAATAAAATCCAAAGCGCATGGGCAAGAATAAGCTTGAAATATTTTCTTTGACTACGGATGGCAATGAATGGAAATTTTGTTGTTCGGTCCGGCTCTTTGTTTAACAGTGGTGAAAAAAAAGATTAACAAAAAATTGTTTGGACTGTCTCTTTGGTTTGAGATAAACAATGGCATATTAATATAAGTGTTTGTATTGGTTCCTATACAGTAAATGTATATCCCACAAGGTGGATGTAATCAAATGAATATATCAATTCTTTTCTACATCAGCTTACATATTGATTTAGCTGTGACGATCATCTTAAAAATCTCGCCGTGTCTAATGCTGTTTACATGTTACATGATTGGCCGAATGAACCTTAAAGTTCATGTATACCGCTTACTGATTACTGTTAGCCCTCTTTTGGCTAACATTAGCATGAATTGATTTACGATTATAACTCAGCTGATCCAAATTGCCATTTCTTCACGAATCCCACTTCCCCATCATTGGTAAACGCAATGGTAAATGACTGCTGGTAAATGCGTTATGATCATAAGTTAGTGAATCCAGCCCCTGGGTGCCATTTGGCAAACTGGTACCATCCCCGCTGACCTCCTGGGGAGTATGGTCATCTCTCTTTGGAAGGGGATTGATGGGACTGCAGCAATCGCGAGGCATTGCACTGCTCAATATCCCAGGCAAGGTTTTTGCTTACATCCTCCTGAGATATGTCAGAGGCCATCTGCTGAGGCACCAAGGGCAATCTGGATTCACTCCTGGTAAGTCCACAATAGACTGTATCCTGGTGCTTTAGTCATTGTAGAGCGCCATTGTGAGTTTGGCTGCTTGCAGCTTAAATTGACCTCAAGAAGACATTCAGTATGGTGCATCAGGAATCATTCTGGGGAGGAATCCCAAAATGGATTATTGGATTAATTGCAAGTTCTGTAAAGTGTGGTGGGTGCTTGTCGAGCTTCTTTCCTGTTAGTTCAGGAGTGAGGCAGGACTAGTTCATGCAACAATGCTTTTTAACATTTGCATGGACTAAACACTGGGCAGAGCTACTGTCTAAAATGAATGTTGAGTAAAGCTGGACAATATCAGGATTACCGACTCTAGATGCGTTTAGCAATGAAGCGAAGCCCCTGAGTCTAGAGGTCTCCTGGACAGAGACCAAGATCCAGGACTTTCAGGGCCTGCTAGTAGAACCTGTTCGGTTGGTACATACTGTGAAGACACTGAAGTTACAGAGAACTTTACTTATCTTAGTAGTTAAGTTCATGATTATGGGCTGTCAGACCAGGAAGTCATTCGATGATGGATTGGCAACAGTATTTGTAGATGCTGTTACGTGTCATAAAGGCCCATACTGCCAGTTTTACTATACTGAAGTGAAACCTAGACGCTATCCTGTGCCTTGGAATTTCACCTTAATGACATTTGAAATAGCTCCTTGCGCCGGATCATGGGGCCTAGTTAGCGGAACCATATGTCCAGTTAGTCTCACAGTTACACTGTGAGATTGATACAGGACCTATTACTTGCATTACCGTGATCGCCTATTCAAGCTATATGGCCAACTGGCTCATTTCCCATCGAATGATTCTGCTTACTGGCTCATTTCCCAGCGAATGATTCAGCTCACTGGCTCATTTCCCATCGAATGATTCTGCGTACCAGGTTGTCTCTGAGACAACCGTGGGTGGAGGAATCCTGAGGGACCATCTAAGAATTCGTTTAACTGATTATCAAAATAAAGGGTTCTTGAGGTTCTTTGTTATTCCTTTTTAGTATCTATGAATATACAATAGTATCCATGACTGATTTTTGAAGAACCTACAGCGAAGGATGATTATACAAATATATTCTACTGTCAGCACATAATCGCCAAAGTTCTTACCTTGCGATGGCGCACTGCAGGAAGTTCAGATTCAATTGTGGCTGTATCGGGTTCCGTTGTGGTTGTATCAGGTTCAGTTGTAGTTGTATCTGGTTCCGTGATGGTTGTATCGGGTTCAGTTGTGGTTGTATCTGGTTCTGTGACGGTTGTATCGGGTTCAGTTGTGGTTGTATCTGGTTCTGTGACGGTTGTATCGGGTTCAGTTGTGGTTGTATCAGGTTCTGTGACGGTTGTATCAGGTTCAGTTGTGGTTGTATCTGGTTCTGTGACGGTTGTATCAGGTTCAGTTGTGGTTGTATCAGGTTCTGTGACGGTTGTATCAGGTTCAGTTGTGGTTGTATCTGGTTCTGTGACGGTTGTATCAGGTTCAGTTGTGGTTGTATCAGGTTCTGTGACGGTTGTATCGGGCTCAGTTGTGGTTGTATCAGGTTCTGTGACGGTTGTATCAGGCTCAGTTGTGGTTGCATCTGTTGTAGTGGTTTCACCTGTAATGGACGAAAATAGCTCATTATAGCATAGTCACACAAAAGGATTGAATCGGCCTCTATATGTGACTTTGTGTTTGTCTCTCCATACGCTGCGTACGCTGAACGAAATGTAGGATTTGGCATTGACGTCCCTGCTACCTGCCTGGCCACAAAAATCCGATATGACACACAGCTGTTCCGTCCTTTCTGCTGATAAGTAGGCGTGAGGGGAAGGACGCTATCTGCCGTTCTAAAAAATGCATTCTTAAAGACAAACAAACAAAAAGAACGATAGATTAAAGACTATACCACACTCAAACGGTCAGTTTTATTATCTGTTTATCTATTAATATAAACACACACACACACACACACACACACACACACACACACACACACACACACACACACACACACACACACACACACACACACACACACACATACATATATATATATATATATATATATATATATATATATATATATATATATATATATATATATATATATATATATATTATATTACATACATATATATATATTAACTTAGTTCAAGGATTTCGACATAAACTGTCCTTTCATTTAAAACAATTAAACGGGTTTTCATTTTGCTCTAGGAAATGAACAATGTACAGAAAGAAATCCTTTCATATTCTTTAGATTTTTCTTTCTTTTCGTGTGAAATTAGATGGTTAATCGACATGGAATGTTGTCTAATGTCATATCAATATTATGTCTATAGTATACAGACCGAAGCCGTAGCAATGAACTGAAACGTCTGGAAGATCGAAAGCTAGTTGGTTTAATAAAGCATTCTTCCAACGAAATCGAAACAAGAAATTTACTGAGCCTAAATTTGTCTGGACTTTTGTCTGGAATTATCCATGTTGCCAAAATTGTTAAAAGAAAATTACGCCAACTTGAAAATATGCGTGGTCAGTACACTGTTTTGCCAGTCAGTGAGCATGCGCAGTTTTATGTAAAACTGCTCTGAATATATACGTAAGCATACATACATACATACAGATAAGATCCTATATCTATCCATGTCTATTTATCTTTTAATCTACCTAACTATCTATCTTCCCATCTATGTCTATCTATGATTATATTCATTACACACACACACACACACACACACACATATATACATATATATTCTTACCATTTAAAGCTGAATATAATGTTTCG
>NW_020872954.1:214653-217153 GCF_003789085.1 Penaeus vannamei | reverse complement strand
CCTTCGTTGTTCCTGTTGCAATATATATATATATATATATATATATATATATATATATATATATATATATATATATATATATATATATATATATATATAATATATATAATATATATATATATATATATATATATATATATATATATTCTGTTACATATTGCACTTTAGAAATGGGGCAATACTAGTACCGCTAAGGTACCGCAGACAACAATAAGAAAGTATTCACATATACTTTGGAGTGTCTTTTGGAAGATGTGAGCTCAATGGGCTGAGGTGCCCGAGTGCTAACCTAAGCCTTTTTGCTCGGTGGACACAGAAGACTTCGATATGAGAACGGCACCGACCCCAGTGACTTCTAGAGAAAACGTCTTTCATCTAGATGTGCTTGCAGGGTTTCTTAAGCTATGGCCACACTAATCTTTTCTGTCCTGGGACCCCTAGACAGCCTCGCCAAAGTCTGGCTTCAGCTTTTGACTGGACAGCTGACTTGACTTCGGGATCTCAGGACAGAGAAGATTAGTGCAACCTTAGCTTTACTTTTCTTGAATTTCTTGGAGTGTGTACCTCCAAGAAAGGGTCTCTAGTGTTCGGGAAGTGAGGCCCTAAGGTGCCGCGAGTGTATAAGACCCCAGGAGATCGAGAGATGAAAAAGGAAATAGATTTTACATGTCTCTTACCTTGCAATGCTGCAATAGCTGCATATAAAACGGCAAGTCGATCGGTAAGGGAATCAATTTCATTCGAGGTTTCGGTAACTGCAGACCCGACCGTACTGTTAGCTGCTTGGATGGTGGCTTGTAGGGTACTGGGATCGTCAATGGTAACATTACCGTTGGTGATTAAATCTGTGAGCTCGGTGATGAGACTGACAATGCAGTCGATTTGGTCAGTGCTGGCACTCGTAAGGTTATCTCGAACAAATTCCAGAACCTCCATCAGGATATCAGTCGGAGATCCTGTTGCAGAATCACCAGAAATGTTGCAATATGGCGTGACTGTGATGTTGCTGCCACTGATGGTGATGTCAGGATCTGTCGCGGACCTCTTCCGCCTTCTGCCAATGCCAATTGCGCTAGCAAGTTGGGCAACTGCATTCTGCATGTTCTCAAACGCCTGTAATTGCTTCTTGAGTTTATTCACCTTTTTGTTCACTGCGTTTGCTTGCTGCTGAAGTACAGCTAATGACTGGGCCGTTGTGATTTCACCTGGATCCGAAGTGGTTGCAGTTGGCTCAGTTGTGGTTGACTCAGGTTCTGTGGTTGTATCCGGATCAGTTGTGGTTGTATCAGGATCAGCTATGGTTGTATCTGGCTCAGTTGTGGTTGTATCAGGTTCAGTTGTGGTTGTATCTGGTTCCGTTGTGGTTGTATCAGGTTCAGTTGTGGTTATGTCAGGTTCAGTTGTGGTTGTATCCGGCTCAGTTGTGGTTGTATCAGGTTTAGTTGTGGTTGCATCAGGCTCTGTTGTGGTTGTAACAGGTTCAGTTGTGGTTGTATCTGGTTCTGTGACGGTTGTATCGGGTTCAGTTGTGGTTGTATCAGGCTCTGTTGTGGTTCTAACAGATTCAGTTGTGGTTGTATCAGGTTCAGTTGTGGTTGTATCAGATTCAGTTGTGGTTGTATCTGGTTCAGTTGTGGTTGTATCAGGTTCAGTTGTGGTTGTATCAGGTTCAGTTGTGGTTGTATCAGGTTCAGTTGTGGTTGTATCTGGTTCTGTGACGGTTGTATCAGGCTCAGTTGTGGTTGTATCCAGTTCAGCAGGTGTGTTGTTTCAGTTGTGGTCAGTTCAGTGTGGTCAATAGGTTCAGTTGTGGTTGTATCAGGGTCAGTTCAGTTTCAGGTTCCACAGGTTCAGTTGTGGTTGTAAGTTCAGTTGTGATCAGTTCAGTTGTGGTTGTATCAGGTTCAGTTGTGGTTGTATCAGACTCTGTTGTGGTTGTCTCTGGAAAGAAAATAATATATTTTTTCACTGATAATTTCAAGAATATAGTAAACAAATATGATATTAATATAAGGATATTAGTAACAATAATGACTATCGTAATCAGCGTCAATAATGACACTAATATACATATGATAACCAAACCGGTAACCGTTGTAATTGTCTTTGGTTATGTTGTGGTTGTTTCTGGCTTATTTGTGGTTGTACCTGGTTTTGTAGTGGTTGTATCAGGTTCAGTTGTGGTTGTTTCCGGTTCCGTTGGTTGGTTGTCTCCGTATCTTGTTGTTCTGTTCCGTTGTGGTTGTATCTGGTTCCGTTGTGGTCCGTTGTGGTTGTATCTGGTTCCGTTGTGGTTGTATCTGTTCCGTTGGTTGTATCTGGTATCTGGTCCGTGTGGTTGTATCTGGTTCCGTATCCCGTTGTATCTGGTTCCGATATCTGGTTCCGTCTGGTTAAGTATTCGTTGTGGTTGTATCTGGTTCCGTTCCGTTGTGGTTGTATCATCTGTTCCGTTGTGGTTGTATCTGGTTCCTGTTTGTGGGGTTCCGTTGTGGTTGTA
>NW_020872954.1:194653-202153 GCF_003789085.1 Penaeus vannamei | reverse complement strand
CACCAGAGTACTAGAAAATCTTATACCAGAAACTGCCCATTTTGACAGTATTCGCACATTCGATAATTTGAAGTCCGAATAAGGAAAGTACCATTTATTGCGAGAGAATGGTACATGTGAAATATTCGATAATACTGTACATTTAGTAGAAAAAAGTTATGAAATAGAAAGAGAATAACTCGTCCAAATGGCAAACGCGTGTTTATAAAGAAATGATAAAGATTAACCTGACTCACACTGACCATCTGTATAAAAATTAGAAGGTATGATTAATTTCATGGGCACAAACACACACATGAATCATACGTTCTGTAGTGCGTTCTAATTCTGCCATACCGACGTATATTACAGTAAAATAATCGTAATTTTGATGTAATTCCCCTAAAAAAGACGTGTCTTTATGGAATAGAATATTTTACAGTAGGCATTTCGTCTTTAAAAGTCGTTTCTTCATTGTGCATCTGTTTACCTATCGATTTCTATATGTATATATGAATGTAGAGACTGATAGATATATGTATATATTCAATACAATTGCTCTTACATGTTTGTACTGTACAGGCTGATTTCCTTTTAAAGATTGACGGCGCTGTTACGTGTCTGCTTACATTAAACAAAGAAGAACAAATACACACACACACACACACACACACACACACACAACACACACATATATATATATTATATATATATATATATATATATATGTATGTGTGTGTGTGTGTGTGTGTGTGTGTGTGAATATTTTTTTCGTTCTTCCGACGAGCGAACTATCGAATCAAAATGGTGAACTGTTAACAATGTGATGTCAGGATGTCATAGCGAAGGCAGCCTGATTACATATAAGAAAGCAGATAACCGGAAAATGATTAGCGATTTATATATATATATATATATATATATATATATATATATATATATATATATATATATATATCGCTTATTATTTTCCGGTTACCTGCTTTCTTTTCTTTTATAATGACCTGAAATCGATTAATAGAAGTGAAAACCACTACAAATCATACCATGTGCTGACTTTTTTCTTAATTTAGAGTAACGTTAATTAGAGTTCAAACAAATATAAAAGACAAAACCTACGAAGTGACTATACCACGCTTCGTTGTTATTTACAAATAGGAAATACGCGAATGGTGCTGAGGATATATACTGGAATACTTATAAGATTGTAGTACTTTTTCCACGTACAAGACTGCATCTAGCTCCCAGCGACTCTGTGGCCTCCGCACCTCGGTAGTTCAGCAGAGGCCAAAATTCTCTACCCTACACACACACACACACACACACACACGCGCGCGTGCGCGCGCGCGTATATGTAGGCAAGATGAAGGTATGGCTGTTTTTGCAGTCCTTTTCTTGGTAAATACTGAAATAGGATACTATATGTTTCCAGTTTTAGTCTTCCATGTCTGCAGTTACGCCGGCTCCAAAAGTCTGCTAGTGCGTAAATCCTAGCCTAGCATTTTTTGCTTTTTATTGGACTGGTGCCGTTTTATAGATGGAAGTTAAAAAGCTATCTATGTAGGATGAATATGTCCATACTGACTAATTAACAGTCATTATCCACAATAACGGAGGAGCTTTGTTTTGTATTTCATTTTCCAATTTATTTTTAACTGGCTGACACTTTTATATGCTTAGGTCACAAATATTGTTTTATGAGTAAAAGTCAAATATATTGATTGGATTTTATCTTGTATTCAAGATAAAATGAAAGGATATATGTTACGTTGTGGACATTCCTCTTATGACAATGTACCATCTTACTGAGTGCAATGCTATATTTTCTTATTTATTTTCCTTATGAGGCAATCGGCAAAGTGATACTGAAGAATAATTTCTCGAAAATTCAATCTACATTCTCTTACTGAAATGAGCATATAATTGTCTTTCTGTATTAGTGGTTGACGCAGCGGGCTATAACGTTTCAGTATTCCGTTTAGATATTTCAGGAGATTCTTGAATGCGCTAGTTTACAAATAGCCCTTAAGTGGCTTTGAATTTGTTCAGCCAGCTATACAAAAAAAAAAAAAAAAAAAAAAAAAAAAAAAAAAAAAATGGCGGACCAGAACGTTTTACATACAAATTAACAATTCATAAGGGCAAGAATATATAAGGATTATTATACCTTTTCCTTACAACGTCTGAAATCAAGAAAATACTGTCACCGTTAGCATAAATCGTTTCGTTGAATCACTCAGGCTTTATGTATAGTGAATATCTTTTTAATGATGTGAGATACAGTAACTGAGCATCCATTTTTTCAGCAAGATTAGATATCTCCTTATCTTCTGAAAATGCGTGGTTGATATGTGTGCAGTTCTTGTGATTAGGTACGAGCAATATCGGAATGATTTCATCGGAAATCCGTTCCCCTAAGATAACAAAAAAAAAAAAAAAAAATCTATAAAATAAACAAGCAAGTCGTACTATGATGCATAAATATCCGCCCATTACCTATTACAAAACGAATGATACTAAATTTACCACAAAACAAAATGATTTAATACTGAACGAAAAAGCGTATCGTAAAAGCACAGGGACGCGATCAAAGTGGTAAGCCGTTGCTCTTTCCTCCGTGTTAAAAAGGGCGTTTTAGACTTTTTTTTCCAGCTGAGCCACTGACGTTCCGAAAGTCTTCCCCCGTTACGGATTACACATATATAAGGTAAGAATAAATACACGTGAACGCCACTATCTGCTAAAACGAAAAAAAAGGAAAATGAATATGTAAAAGTATGCCGACTAAGAATACGTGAAAATAAAATTAGCATATACAATAGCCCAAGTACAGTAGAGAAGGAATATGAAAAGATGCGGTTCGCGGGACTCTCACCAACGGACACAGACAATGCCAGGCAGAGCCAGGCGAGAACCCTGGCCATTTTGCAGCGACCCATGTCTGTTCGTTACACTAGGCAGGTGAGCAACTAACAACTGAGACGCACTCTTCTGCGCTCTCGGCGTCTACAACTCGCCGACACAACAGGTGTTAAAGTTAGTTGCCTGGTCTTACTCCGATTACCGAGCGAAAGGGGATTTCGTAATGCTATCACAAGTGGCGCCGCTCCGACGTGACGTGGGGGTAAATTGCTCCTGCCGATTGTGTATGGTGTCGTAGGCGTGATGATTGTAGGAAGACACACAAAAGGCTCATTATATTATTAAGATATACGTGGTCGTGGGAGTGATCGTAAAAAGAAAGGATGAGGTACTAAGGATGCAATTGAATTAAGATAATCACACACATACGCACACACACAGAAACATTTTTCGTTTTTTAACAATATAGTCTGATAACACAACATAAAATATCACTGATATTTTATATTATTCCTGTACCACGCGATACTATCTAAACACGATAGCTTTTATATGACATAGAGCATTGCAAAGTATTGAGTCGGCCGAGCTTACGGGAAATACACCAAGCAATGGTAATTACTACGTCTTCCAGGTCAATATTCCCCATAAGTGATGGCATGCGGCTTGGAAATTCTCTTCGTGTCGAAGCGAACATATTCCCAACTATCTGTCATTTTTACTTGAAATATCTGAAGGCATTGCAGCTTCAGGGACTGTGGGCTGCCGATAACCGCATCGCCTTCGCAATGTTCTTCGTCTAGTTTCCCGTCTGTTGCCCGGGAGCTAACATTTCTCTAGTAAACAATAAGCCAGCCATTTATTGAGAGCTGTTAAATATCCCATGTGAATTCAGTGGTTGTTCTTCAGCCGCCTGCAGTTTCATAGAAATTATTATGAGTGATAAATGAAACGTTACGGGAAGTGGCATACCGATTTTTTTTTTTTTTTTTTTACGCTTTAAAGGGCATATGTGAAGTAATTATCGTGCATTGTTTTTTCTTTGAATATTGTTCAATAATGTATGCTTACCCTATTCATGCAAAAAAAAAAATAATAATAATAATAAAAAAATAATAATAAAATCGAAGAGACCCATGGGTACCCCCTAAATCCCATAGCAACGCACTCAAAAACGAAGATGCAAAAATCGGCGGTCTTCGGCAATCCCCGGTTGTGACGTCATTCCCAGGACCAGGGAGAATCTTGTTGAATAGCGTGATACACACAGTGCACCCGCGAGTCAAGGATATCATGGAATTGTCCCAATTTCAAGCTATCAAAGTTTGTAACAAAGGATGCCGCGGCGTTGTGTAGCAATTCATTGTTACCATTCATGTCACCAGCTATTTGAATGGCCAAAAGACATGCATGAAACACTTCGAGCCTGATTGCTTTGCGAACAGAATGGCTTACGACATGGGATTTGCAAAACTTTAGGCCATTTCCAATTTATATTTGTCATGATCACAACAGCATAAAACAAACTCTGAAAGAGCGCTTTTGCTTGGCGGCGTAGCAAACACTGTGTACGACAGTGTTCTGAGTGCATTGCAAGTGTGCATGTATTACTACACAGAGGTAGGGTAGGTACACCCCAAAAAGCACAACACAAATAAATACTGATACCCCTCCACTCGCGAATGGATGTATGCCTGCGCCACGGGTGCAATCAAGAGATACCTCAGCCTGCAGAAAATTTGTACCATACAGAAGTGGGATCACATGTTCGACTATAAAAAAATGATTTAGAAAAGTACTATTCATTCAATCTCTTCGGGTCTCGACGCCACTCCATGTCTAGCTGGTTTGGCACAACTTCCACGACATCCACAGCGTCGGGCTCGTGCATGTACGGTCCAACAACCATCAACCCTTGATATTCCTCTTCTTCTTCCAACTCTTCGAAGACGTAGGCACCCTCTGAAGAACTTATACCAATGTCCTCGTCGGAATAATCTGATGAAACTTCACTGCCGCTGCAGTCTTGTAGTGAGTCCGCCATATACAATGTACTGAATGCAGAGAATGCTGTGATCGTGTTCTGGAACTGACGTCACACATCCGGGTTCCGGATTTTCGCGGGAAAATATAACTTGACTTCGGAAAATCGAAATGAATCAATTTTTGGGAATTATTTTCAGATTTCCTTTTTTACTCTTATTAGAGAGATGGTTTGCGAGCTTATTCTCCCTTTTTATAATTTTCAGTTGTTACTTCTCATAAGCCCTTTAAACTATCAATTGTACTTGCTTTTTTGTGGGTCCATATCCCTCAACATAAATAAAACTAATAAAAATGACAGCGGACCAATTATAACAGTTTGGTGTCGAGTTCTACAGTGTATCATTGAAATCTCAATTTTTTGTTGTTAATGACACAACACACCATATTCTCACTCAAAGTTTCAGCTCCGTGACAATTACATTTATTATAGTTTCTCCATTAATTAATACTTTCAATGAGTCACACTAAAAACACTTCCTTTTATTAGATGAAGAAATCCAAATGTTACTATAGTTAGCTTGTCCCTCTGTCCTTCATTATATGCTGTCGACCATTACTGTCTCATTTTCGCGTTGCCACGTCGCCAACATTTCCTCCGTATTTCGGACATTACCCATAATGCAATTGTTTTCTCCTTCTCTGTATCTGAATATATGCATTCGAAGATTGGATTTTCCAGTGTTAAGAAAAACACCTCCATCAATAAACAGTGTTCAGCGTCATGAGAGCTTCAGTGTGTGTTTTTATTATTATTATTATTATTGGTGCATGTGATCATCATACATGCAAGCACATTTCTTGGTAGCATTATTTGAAAAATACTATTTCTCTTACTTCTCTTCTGTCTAGTGACAAGACGCTTCCACGAGGTCTTGTGAACCGTAACCTGAAACCATGCTATGCCGGTCTGTTATGCAGAAAACTAATTATATTTTGGTGAACACAAAAGATCACATATCTGTTTCCCAGATAGAAAAAAAGTTATTTAGAACCATTCCCATTTATTTATATATATGTGTGTAAGGGACAAGAACTTTTAATAATCAAATTTATATCATAAAATATTCTACTCGTTTTTTGTGCGGGTCATATTAGTTTTATCATATACCGATTTATTTAAATGTAGGCCTGCTTTACCTGTATATTGCCTTTTTTGAGTGTATATCAGATATTTATGGTCATAGAAACGTTTTTTACCATTAATATTTTATTCTATAAATAAATAATAATAAACAAGTGGCATATCCTTATGGGAATCTTAGCATACATTAATATGTATCACAGTGTACTGCCAGTGGAAGTACAATGCCCGCTATGTAAGACATCGTGTCAATACAGAAATGACAGACACCAATAGGTTTGTGGTGTGTGTAAAAACAAAAACAAAAACAAAACGGAGAAAGCAATGTAACTTTGCTGTAAGCGATCGCAATTCCCGCGAACAACGACCTGGAATGCCCCGACGATCCCAGTGCCCCGCAGCCTGGCCCGTCTGGAGTGAAGGCGGAAGGTAAGATGAGGTTAAGGCTGTTCTTGGGTCAGAGTCTCTCCTGCCGGAACATACGAGGTGAAGATTTTGCAGACCAGGCAGGGGGGCAGCCCCCCTATAAGTGGGTATAAGGGGGAAAGCTCCCTTATACTCGCTCTGCCAGAACATACGAGGTGGAGATATTATAGACCATACGGGGGTCTCCGCCCCCTATTCAACCCGGAAATGTGTTAATATCAATTTCATCAAACAATATATACATCTGTGATTTCCTTTAAAGGTTATGTATACATACATAACCTTTATATGTGTATACATACATATTAATGTATATATATATTATATATATATATATATATATATATATATATATATATATATATATATATATATATATATATATATATATATATATATATATATATATATATATATATATATATATATATATATATATAATATTATATATATATATATATATATAATATATATATATATATATATATATATGTATATATATATATATATATATATATATATATATATATATATATATATAGTATCACATATATATATATATATATATATTTTTTTTTTCTTATCTGACAGGATTTCATTCTACATGTGCTTTACGATCTGGTTTTAAAAATTCATATTTATCCTTATCTATTTTTGTTCTACGTGCTTGACCGCTTTTATTGTTATATTTCCTTACTCTCTTTTACCGCATGGCGAATGCCTCAACTACCCGGCGGCTCTGGCTCTATCTAGCCAGCAGAGTTACCCTGGCAAAGAGGTCGCCCACGCAGCAGCCGGCCAAGGAGCGTCCGTGCGGGCGGGCGAGACAGGCTTCGTCCGACGCAGCGGCGACATACCGGAGCAGCGCACCTCGCCAAACAGAGCGCTTGGCTGCGCGGCGGCCGGTCAGGGTGACACATTTGACAGAGATAAATATTCGTTTGTTCGACAATAGAAATCACACTTCTCTGAGAAACGCAAATTTTATATACATGGAGGAAGGGGGGGGGGGGGCGGGACGGGGGAGGTTCTCGTTTTGAACCCTTCAAAAACAGTAACTATGTTGTGTGTCAAGAGACGTCAAGAGAGAAGAGAGAGTTGATATG
>NW_020872954.1:174653-177153 GCF_003789085.1 Penaeus vannamei | reverse complement strand
AGTGGTTTCCTGATCCTCCAAGGTTGTTGGTTGTTGGGTTGATGGTGGCAAGGTTGTTGGTGGCAGAGTGGTTTCCTGTTCCATCAAGGTTGTTGGTTGTTGGGTTGTTGATGGTGGCAAGGTTGTTGGTGGCAGAGTGGTTTCCTGCTCCTCCAAGGTTGTTGGTTGTTGGGTTGTTGATGGTGGCAAGGTTGTTGGTGGCAGAGTGGTTTCCTCCAAGGTTGTTGGTTGTTGGTTTGTTGATGGTGGCAAGGTTGTTGGTGGCAGAGTGGTTTCCTGTTCCTCCAAGGTTGTTGGTTGTTGGGTTGTTGATGGTGGCAAGGTTGTTGGTGGCAGAGTGGTTTCCTGTTCCATCAAGGTTGTTGGTTGTTTGGTTGTTGATGGTGGCAAGGTTGTTGGTGGCAGAGTGGTTTCCTCCAAGATTGTTGGTTGTTGGGTTGTTGATGGTGGTAAGGTTGTTGGTGGAAGAGTGGTTTCCTGATCCTCCAAGGTTGTTGGTTGTTGGGTTGTTGATGGTGGTAAGGTTGTTGGTGGCAGAGTGGTTTCCTGATCCTCCAAGGTTGTTGGTTGTTGGGTTGTTGATGTTGGCAGAGTGGTTTCCTGTTCCTCCAAGGTTGTTGGTTGTTTGGTTGTTGATGGTGGCAAGGTTGTTGGTGGCAGAGTGGTTTCCTGATCCTCCAAGGTTGTTGGTTCGGTTGTTGATGGTGGCAAGGTTGTTGGTGGCAGAGTGGTTTCCTCCAAGGTTGTTGGTTGTTCGGTTGTTGATGGTGGCAAGGTTGTTGGTGGCAGAGTGGTTTCCTGTTCCTCCAAGGTTGTTGGTTGCTCGGCTGTTGGTGGTAAAGTTGGTGGCAGAGTAGTTTCCTGTTCCTCAAATGTTGTTGGTTGTTGGGTTGTTGATGGTGGTAAGGTTGTTGGTGGCAGAGTGGTTTCCTGATCCTCCAAGGTTGTTGGTTGTTTGGTTGATGGTGGCAAGGTTGTTGTGCAGAGTGGTTTCCTGATCCTCCAAGGTTGTTGGTTGTTCAGTTGTTGATGGTGGTAAAGTTGTTGGTGGCAGAGTGGTTTCCTGATCCTCCAAGGTTGTTGGTTGTTCGGTTGTTGGTGGAAGAGTGGTTTCCTGTTCCTCCAATGTTGTTGGTTGTTGGGTTGTTGATGGTGGTAAGGTTGTTGGTGGCAGAGTGGTTTTCTGCTCCTCCAAGGTTGTTGGTTGTTGGGTTGTTGCTGGTGGCAGAGTGGTTTCCTGTTCCTCCAATGTTGTTGGTTGTTGGGTTGTTAATGGTGGCAAGGTTGTTGGTGGCAGAGTGGTCTCCTGATCCTCCAATGTTGTTGGTTGTTCGGTTGTTGATGGTGGCAAGGTTGTTGGTGGAAGAGTGGTTTTCTGATCCAAGGTTGTTGGTTGTTCGGTTGTTGGTGGCAGAGTGGTTTCCTCCAAAGTTGTTGGTTCAGTTGTTGATGGTGGAAAGGTTGTTGGTGGCAGAGTGGTTTCCTCCAAGGTTGTTGGTTGTTTGGTTGTTGTTGGTGGCAGAGTGGTTTCCTCCAAGGTTGTTGGTTGTTCGGTTGTTGGTGGTGGCAAGGTTGTTGGTGGAAGAGTGGTTTTCTGATCCAAGGTTGTTGGTTGTTCGGTTGTTGGTGGCAGAGTGGTTTCCTCCAAAGTTGTTGATGGTGGCAAGGTTGTTGGTGGCAGAGTGGTTTCCTCCAAGGTTGTTGGTTGTTCGTTTGTTAATGGTGGCAATGTTGTTGGTGGCAGAGTGGTTTCTTCGAAGGTTGTTGGTTCAGTTGTTGATGGTGGCAAGGTTGTTGGTGGCAGAGTGGTTTCCTCCAAGGTTGTTGGTTGTTCGGTTGTTAATGGTGGCAATGTTGTTGGTGGCAGAGTGGTTTCTTGTTCCTCCAAGGTTGTTGGTTGTTGGGTTGTTGATGGTGGCAAGGTTGTTTGTGGCAGAGTGGTTTCCTCCAAGGTTGTTGGTTGTTCGGTTGTTGATGAAGAGTGGTTTCTTAAGGTTGTTGTTGTTGGGTTGTTGATGGTGGTAAGGTTGTGGTGGCAGAGTGGTTTCCTCCAAGGTTGTTGGTTGTTCGGTTGTTGATGGTGGCAAGGTTGTTGGTAGCAGAGTGGTTTCCTCCAAAGTTGTTGGTTGTTGGGTTGTTGATGGCGGCAGAGTGGTTTCTTGTTCCTCCAAGGTTGTTGGTTGTTTGGTTGTTGATGGTGGCAAGGTTGTTGGTGGCAGAGTGGTTTCCTCCAAGGTTGTTGGTTGTTGGGTTGTTGATGGTGGAAGAGTGGTCTCCTGTTCCTCAAAGGTTGTTAGTTGTTCGGTTGTTGATGGTGACAAGGTTGTTGGTTCCTCGGTTGTTGGCAGAGCGGTTGTTGGTGATACTGTGGATGTTGTCTGGGGCTCAGTGGTTGGAGGCCCTGTGGATATAAGTTCATCTGTGGTTATTGACTGTAGTACTGTAGTTGATAGCGACAATGTAGTTATTGGTATCAGAGTTGGTACTGATGGCTCTGTGG
>NW_020872954.1:169653-172153 GCF_003789085.1 Penaeus vannamei | reverse complement strand
TTGATTGGTGGCAAGGTTGTTGGTGGCAGAGTGGTTTCCTGCTCCTCCAAGGTTGTTGTTGGGTTGTTGTTTTGGCAAGTTGTTGGTTGGCAGAGTGGTTCCTGGGTTGGTTGATAGGTGGCAAGGTTGTTGTGGCAGAGTGGTTTCCTGGGTTGTTGGTTGATGTAACAGAGTGGTTTCCTGTTCCTCCAAGGTTGTTGGTTGTTGGTTGATGGTAAGGTTGTTGGTGCAGAGTGTTTTCCTGTTCCTCCAAGGTTTGTTGATGGTGGCAAGGTTGTTGGTGGCAGAGTGGTTTCCTGTTCCTCCAAGGTTGTTGGTTGTTCGGTTGATGGTGGCAAGGTTGTTGGTGGCAGAGTGGTTTCCTGCTCCTCCAAGGTTGTTGGTTGTTGGGTTGATGGTGGCAAGGTTGTTGGTGGCAGAGTGGTTTCCTGTTTCCAAGGTTGGTTGGTTTGCCTCGGTTGTTGATTGGTTGGCAGAGTGGTTTCTTCTCCAAGGTTGTTGGTTGTTCGGTTGATGGTGGCAAGGTTGTTGGTGGCAGAGTGGTTTCCTGATCCTCCAAGGTTGTTGGTTGTTGGGTTGATGGTGGCAAGGTTGTTGGTGGCAGAGTGGTTTGATCCTCCAAGGTTGTTGGTTGTTCGGTTGATGGTGGCAAGGTTGTTGGTGGCAGAGTGGTTTCCTGATCCTCCAAGGTTGTTGGTTGTTTGGTTGTTGATGGTGGCAAGGTTGTTGGTGGCAGAGTGGTTTCCTGTTCCTTGTTGGTGTTGGTTGTTGATGGTGGCAAAGTGGTTTCCTGATCCTCCAAGGTTGTTGGTTGTTTGGTTGTTGATGGTGGCAAGGTTGTTGGTGGCAGAGTGGTTTCCTCCAAGGTTGTTGGTTGTTGGTTTGTTGATGGTGGTAAGGTTGTTGGTGGCAGAGTGGTTTCCTGCTCCTCCAAGGTTGTTGGTTTGTTGTTGATGGTGGCAAGGTTGTTGGTGGCAGAGTGGTTTCCTGTTCCTCCAAAGTTGTTGGTTGTTGGGTTGTTGATGGTGGCAAGGTTATTCGTGGCAGAGTGGTTTCCTGATCCTCCAAGGTTGTTGGTTGTTTGGTGTTGATGGTGGCAAGGTTTTGTGGCAGAGTGGTTGTCCTCCAAGGTTGTTGCAAGGTTTTGGTGGCAGAGTGGTTTCCTGCTCCTCCAAGGTTGTTGGTTGTTGGGTTGTTGATGGTGGCAAGGTTGTTGGTGGCAGAGTGGTTTCCTGTTCCTCCAAAGTGTTGTTGTTTGTTGTTGTTGGCAAGGTTGTGGTGCAGAGTGGTTTCCTGATCCTCCAAAGTTGTTGGTTGTTGGGTTGTTGATGGTGGCAAGGTTGTTGGTGGCAGAGTGGTTTCCTGATCCTCCAAGGTTGTTGGTTGTTCGGTTGTGGGTGGCAGAGTGGTTTCCTGTTCCTCCAAGGTTGTTGGTTGTTGGGTTGTTGATGGTGGCAAGGTTGTTGGTGGAAGAGTGGTTTCCTGATCCAAGGTTGTTGGTTGTTCGGTTGTTGGTAAAGTTGTTGGTGGCAGAGTAGTTTCCTGTTCTTCCAAGGTTGTTGGTTGTTGAGTTGTTGATTGTGGCAAGGTTGCTGGTGGCAGAGTGGTTTCCTCCAAAGTTGTTGGTTGTTGGGTTGTTGATGGTGGCAAGGTTGTTGGTGGCAGAGTGGTTTCCTGATCCTTCAAGGTTGTTGGTTCGGTTGTTTGGCAGAGTGGTTTCCTGATCCAAGGTTGTTGGTTGTTCGGTTGTTGGTGGTAAAGTTGTTGGTGGCAGAGTAGTTTCCTGTTCCACCAAGGTTGTTGGTTGTTGGGTTGTTGATGGTGGCAAGGTTGTTGGTGGCAGAGTGGTTTCCTGATCCTCCAAAGTTGTTGGTTGTTCGGTTGTTGGTGGCAAGGTTGTCGGTGGCAGAGTGGTTACCTGATCCTTCAAGGTTGTTGGTTGTTCGGTTGTTGGTGGCAGAGTGGTTTCCTGATCCAAGGTTGTTGGTGGTAAAGTTTCAGAGTGGTTTCCTGTTCCTCCAAGGTTGTTGGTTGTTGAGTTGTTGATAGTGGCAAGGTTGCTGGTGGCAGAGTGGTTTCCTCCAAAGTTGTTGGTTGTTGGTTGATGGTGGCAATGTTGTTGGTGGCAGAGTGGTTTCCTCCAAGGTTGTTGGTTGTTGGGTTGTTAATGGTGGCAATGTTGTTGGTGGCAGAGTGGTTTCTTGTTCCTCCAAGGTTGTTGGTTGTTTAGTCGTTGATGGTGGCAAGGTTGTTGTGGCAGAGTGGTTTCCTCCAGGTTGTTGGTTCGTTTGTTGACTGTGGCAAGGTTGTTTGTGGCAGAGTGGTTTCCTCCAAGGTTGTTGGTTGTTCGGTTGTTGATGGTGGCAGAGTGGTTTCCTCCAAGGTTGTTGGTTGTTGGGTTGTTGATGGTGGCAAGGTTGTTGGTGGCAGAGTGGTTTCTTGTTCCTCCAAGGTTGTTGGTTGTTTAGTCGTTGATGGTGGCAAGGTTGTTGGTGGCAGA
>NW_020872954.1:164653-167153 GCF_003789085.1 Penaeus vannamei | reverse complement strand
GGAGTTGCTTGTGGCTTCCTCGATGGCTTCGGTGACCTCCTGCAGGGCCGCTTGCATTTCCTGGAGAGCAGCGACGGAGGCGTTGGTGGCAGCAATTTGGTTTTCCAGGGCTTCGATTTCCTGAAGCAACTCTGCTCGTCTTTTCTCCAAAGCCGATAAAGTGTCTGGTGATTCTGTGGTGGTTGGTGTCCCAGTATTTGGTTGCGTTTCAGTTGCTATTTCTAACCCTGTGGTTGATGGTGGCAAGGCTGTTGGTGGCAGAGTGGTTTCCTGCTCCTCCAAGGTTGTTGGTTGTTGGGTTGTTGATGGTGGCAAGGTTGTTGGTGGCAGAGTGGTTTCCTGCTCCTCCAAGGTTGTTGGTTGCTCGGTTGTTGATGGTGGCAAGGTTGTTGGTGGCAGAGTGGTTTCCTGCTCCTCCAAGGTTGTTGGTTGTTGGGTTGTTGATGGTGGCAAGGTTGTTGGTGCAGAGTCGTTTCCTGTCCTCCAAGGTTGTTGGCAAGGTTGTTGGTGGCAGAGTGGTTTCCTGATCCTCCAAGGTTGTTGGTTGTTGGGTTGTTGATGGTGGCAAGGTTGTTGGTGGAAGTGTGGTTTCCTGCTCCGTGAAGGTTGTTGGATGTTGGGTTGTTGATGGTGGCAAGGTTGTTGGTGGCAGAGTGGTTTCCTGTTCTTCCAAGGTTGTTGGTTGTTGGGTTGTTGATGGTGGTAAGGTTGTTGGTGGAAGTGTGGTTTCCTGCTCCTCCAAGGTTGTTGGTTGTTCGGTTGTTGATGGTGGCAGAGTGGTTTCCTCCAAGGTTGTTGGTTGTTGGTTTGGTGGCAAGGTTGTTGGTGGAAGAGTGGTTTCCTCCAAGGTTGTTGGTTGTTCGGTTGTTGTTGGTAAAGTTGTTGGTGGCAGAGTAGTTTCCTGTTCCTCAAATGTTGTTGGTTGTTGGGTTGTTGATGGTGACAAGGTTGTTGGTGGAAGAGTGGTTTCCTGATCCAAGGTTGTTGGTTGGTCGGTTGTTGTTGGTAAAGTTGTTGGTGGCAGAGTGGTTTCCTCTAAGGTTGTTGGTTGTTGGGTTGTTGATGGTGGCAAGGTTGTTGGTGGCAGAGTGGTTTCCGCCAAGGTTGTTGGTTGTTGGGTTGTTGATGGTGGCAAGGTTGTTGGTGGAAGAGTGGTTTCCTCCAAGGTTGTTAGTTGCTCGATTGTTGATGGTGGCAGAGTGGTTTCTTCGAAGGTTGTTGGTTGTTCGATTTGTTGTATGGGTGCAAGGTTGGTTGTTGGTTGTGGTTGTGATGGTGGGAAGAGTTGTTATGGTGCAGAGTAGTTTCCTGTTCTCCAAAGTTGTTGGGTTTTCGTTGTTGATGTTGGCAAGGTTGTTAGGTGGCAGAGTAAGTTTCCTGTTCTTCCAAAGTTTGATTGGTTGTTGGGTTGTTTGATAGGTTGGCAAGGTTGTTAGGTGGCAGAGTGGTTCCTGTTCTTTCCAAAGTTGTTGGTTGTTGGAGTTGTTGATGGTGGCAAGTGTATGGTGGCAGAGTTGTATCCTCCAAAAGCGTTGTTTGCGTTGCTCGGTTTTGTTCGATGGCAGCAAAGCAATTGTTTGGTGGCGAGAGTGGTTTCCTCGCAACAAGGTTGCCTTGGTTGTTGCGGTTTTTTGCTCTTGATAGGTACCAGGTTTGTGTGGTGGAAGAGTGGTTTCCTCGATCCTCTCCCAAGGGTTGTTGTTGTTGGTTTGTTTGATGGTGGGCCAAGGTTGTTGGTGGCTAGAGTGGTATCCTGATCCCGTCCAAGGTTGTTGGTTGTATTGAGTTGTTTGATTGAGTCGGCAAGGTTGTTGGTGACGGCAGACGTTGGTAATTCCTTGATACCTGCACAAAGGAGTATGGTTCGGTATTGTTGGTCCCACCGTTAGCGCTACTATTGTTGATCGGTGGAGTCAAAGCGTGTGTAATGTAATGTCGGAAGCAGAGATTGTGATATATTTTACTGGATCCACTTCCCCGGTAATGGACGAAGTCGACGGTGTATGGAACCACAGCGATCGTGGTTGGTTGTTGGGGTGTCTCTATATATTGTTTGACCGGGGTGGCAAGGTTGTTGTGCAGAGTGGTTTTCACTGATTCCATCAAGGTTGTTTGGTGTGTTGGGTTGATGGTGGCAAGGTTAGTTGGTGGGCAGAGTGGGTTTCCCTGATCCCTTCAACTGTTGTTTTGGTTGTTGGGGATCAGTTCTTGTTGATTGGGTGGCAAGGTTGGTTGGTGGGACAGAGTGGTTTCCTCTGAGGTTGATTTTTGGGTTGTTGGGTTGTTGGGTGGCAGAGTATGTTTCTCTGTACAAATCAAGGTTTGTTGTTGTTTCGGCGTTGTTGAGTGGGTTAGGCAGGGAGTTTTCCGCTGATTTACCTCCCAAGGTTGGTTGGTTGTTGGGTATTGGTTGATGGTGGTTATAGAGTCTGTTGCGTGGCAGAGTTGGTTTCCTGCTCCTCCAAGGTTGTTGGTTTGCTCGGTTGTTGATGGGTGGCAA
>NW_020872954.1:157153-159653 GCF_003789085.1 Penaeus vannamei | reverse complement strand
TGTTGGTTGATCAGTGGTTGTTGGGTTGATCAGTGGTTGTTGGTTGATCAGTGGTTGTTGGTCATGATCAGTGGTTGATCAGTGGTTGTTGGTTGATCAGTGGTTGTTGGTTGATCTGGTTGGTTGATCAGTGATCAGTGGTTGTTGGTTGATCAGTGGTTGTTGGTTGATAGTGGTTGTTGGTTATCAGTGGTTGTTGGTTGATCAGTGGTTGTTGGTTGATCAGTGGTTGGTTGAGGTCAGTTGTTGTTGAATCAGTGGTTGTTTGGTTGATCAGTGGTTGTTGGTTGAGTCAGTGGTTGTTGGTTGATCAGTGGTTGTTTGGTTGATCAGTGGTTGTTGTTGATCAGTGGTTGTTGGTTGATCAGTGGTTGTTGGTTGATCAGTGGTTGTTGGTTGATCAGTGGTTGTTGGTTGATCAGTGGTTTTGTTGGTTGATCAGTGGTTGTTGGTTGATCAGTGGTTGTTGGTTGATCAGTGGTTGTTGGTTGATCAGTGGTTGGTTGATCAGTGGTTGTTGGTTGATTAGTGGTTGTTGTTGATCAGTGGTTGTTGGTTGATCAGTGGTTGTTGGTTGATCAGTGGTTTGTTGGTTTTCAGTGGTTGTTGGTTCAGTGTCGTGGTTGATCAGTGTTGTTGGTTGATCAGTGGTTGTTGTTGATCAGTGGTTTTGTTGGTTGATCAGTGGTTGTTGGTTTGATCAGTGGTTGTTTGGTTGATCAGTGTTTTGTTGGTTGATCAGTGATCAGTGGTTGTTGGTTGATCAGTGGTTGTTGGTTGATCATCAGTGGTTGTTGGTTGATCAGTGGCAGTGGTTTGTTGGTTGATCAGTGGTTGTTGTGTTGATCAGTGGTTGTTGGTTGATCAGTGTTGTTGGGTGGTTATCAGTGGTTGTTGGTTGATCAGTGGTTGTTGGTGATCAGTGGTTGTTGGTTGATCAGTGGTTGTTGGTTGAGTCAGTGTTGTGGTTGATCAGTGTTGTTGTTTTGGTTGTTGGTTCAGTGGTTGTTGGTTGATCAGTGTTGTTGGTTGATCAGTGGTTGTTGGTTGATCAGTGGTTGTTGGTTGATCAGTGGTTGTTGGTTGATCAGTGGTTGTTGGTTGATCAGTGGTTGGGTTGTTGGTTGATCAGTGGTTGTTGGTTGTGGTTTTGGTTGATCAGTGGTTGTTGGTGGTTGATCAGTGGTTGTTGGTTGATCAGTGGTTGTTGGTTGATCAGTGGTTGTTGTTGATCAGTGGTTGTTGGGTGGTTGTTGGTTGATCAGTGGTTGTTGGTTGATCAGTGGTTTTTGGTTGATCAGTGGTTGTTGTGGTTGTTGGTTGATCAGTGGTTGTTGGTTGATCAGTGGTTGTTGGTTGATCAGTGGTTGTTGGTTGATCAGTGGTTGTTCCAGTGGTTGTTGGTTGATCAGTGGTTGTTGTGTTGATCAGTGGTTGTTGGTTGATCAGTTTTTGTTGGTTGTTTTTGTTTTGATCAGTGGTTTTTGGTTGATCAGTGGTTGTTGGTTGATCAGTGGTTGGTTGTGGTTGTTGGTTGATCAGTGGTTGTTGGTTGGTTGTTTGGTTCTTCAGTGGGTTGTTGGTTGATCAGTGGTTTGTTGGTTGATCAGTGGTTGTTGGGTTGATCAGTGGTTGTTTGGTTGATCAGGTTTGTTGGTTGGTGGTTGTTGGTTGGTTCATCAGTGGTTGTTGGTTCATCAGTGGTTGTTGGTGGTCAGTGGTGTTTGTTGATCAGTTGTTGGTTGGTGGTTATTGGTTCAGTGGTTGTTTGTTGACAGTGGTTGTTGTCAGTGGTTGTTGTTTGATCAGTGTTGTTGGTTGATTCAGTCGTTTATTGGTGATCAGTGGTTGTTGGTTGATCAGTGGTTGTTGGTTCTTTAGTGGTTGTTGGTTGATCAGTGGTTGTTGGTTGATCAGTTGTTTGTTGGGTTGTTGGTTGATTAGTGGTTGTTTTGATCAGTTGTTTGTTGGTTCAGTGGTTGTTGGTTGATCAGTTGTTGGTTCAGTGGTTTTGGTTGATCAGTGGTTGTTGGTTGATCAGGTTGTTTGGTTGATTAGTTGTTTTGGTTGATCAGTGTTGGTTCAGTGGTTGTTGGTTATTGTTGTTGTTGATCAGTGGTTGTTGGGTTGATCAGTGGTCGGTTGATCAAGTGGTTGGTTGATCAGTTTGTTGGTTTTCAGTGGTTGTTTGGTTGTCAGTGTTGGTTTCTTCAGTGGTTATTGGTTCTTCAGTGGTTGTTTTGGTTCTCAGTGGTTGTTTGGTTCTTCAGTGTTGTTTTGGTTTGATCAAGTTGGTTGTTGTTTGATCAGTGGTTTGTTGGTTTGATCAAGTGGTTGGTTGGTTGATCAGTGGGTTTGTTGGTTGATCAGTGGTTGGTTGATCAGTTGTTGTTTGTTGGTTGATCAGTGGTTGTTTTGGTTGATGTAGTGGTTGGTTGTCAGTGGTTGTTGGTTGATCAGTTGTTGGTTGTCAGTGGCTGTTTGGTTGATTAAAGTGGTT
>NW_020872954.1:112500-157053 GCF_003789085.1 Penaeus vannamei | reverse complement strand
GGAGAGAGAAGAGAGAGAGAGAGAGAGAAGAGAGAGAGAGAGAGAGAGGAGAGAGAGAGAGGGAGAGGGGGGGGGAGAGGGAGAGGGAGAGGAGAGGAAGAGAGAGAGAGAGAGAGAGGTGGGGAAGAGGGAGAGGAAGAGAGAGAGAGAGGGGGGGAGAGGGAGAAGGAGAGAGAGAGAAAGAGAAAGGGAAACGGAGAGAATAAAGGAAGCAGAGAGAAGAGAAATGTGTAGGTTGGAGGATAAGATTGAGGGAGTTGACTGTTATTGATTTTTCGAGTGATTTTAGGTACAGGATGGGTCACTTGGTACATTAAGTAGCGACATCGTGACTCTGTTTCTGTACCTGTGTAGAGTCCGCCTCCCACCCCCTTTACTTTTGCTACCTCTCTTCCCCCCTCCCCCCACCCCTGCCACTAACTCAGTTCTTCTTAGTGTTGATATTCACATTTCTCTTCCCCTTCCCACTGTCTCTCTCATTATCTCTTACTGTTAGTCTTTTACTTTACTTTTTCCTTTCAAACTCCCTCTCTTTTCCTCTCTTACTCCCTTTTTTATACTTCCTCCTCACAGCCCCAGTTTCCCTCACAGGCTCTCTCTTTCCTTTGCTTTTTTCTTACTGCTGTCACTTCCTCTTCTTCTCCTTCTCACTCCCACCCCATTTACCATCCCTCATCTGCCAAACTTCTCTTCTCCTCTTCCTTAGCCCTCTCTCCATTCTTACTCCTCCTTTCCCTCCTCCCTTTTTCTTTCTTCCTCATCTGTCATGTGCCACATATATCACATATCTCCCTGTATATGTTCTTGATTATTCAGGTATTTGTTTATGTTTTCCATAATAACTCATTCCTTATTGTTTATTTCATAATTCATTTGAGAAGAACCACTGTTATCTTTCCTGAGTTTGACCATTTTTTTCATGAATGATAAGGAATAACAGCAAAGCACTTTACTATATTAGTAAAATGGCAGAAATAAATCTATAGACTAAAGCTAATTGCTGGAGAATGTTTGCAATTAAACCATAACACAAAGCTTGTGATAAGTGTATTGAACATTTTGTATTGTATATAACAAACCATTGATACACTCATCCTTCCTTACAATGATTTTGTAGGTATACCAAATCATTTGCTCAATAAATATTCCTTAGGTTAACAAGTCCTCACATTATATCTCAGTTCGAGGATATGAAGTGATTTATTGATCATAATAGATAACCTCATCCCTCTCTCTCCAATATAAGAAATCATTTTGATATTTTCTTAGTGCTATTTCATACTGAGCTTCTTATGTATTGCAGGTGTGCGGAGACATTGCAAAATCGCTGCACTTCGGCGGCCTCTCTTGTGACTCGTGCAAGGCGTTCTTCCGACGCTCTGTCCAGAATGACGCCTACAAGCACTTCCGCTGTGGGGGGGACCAGAAGTGCGCCATCTCCATTGCTTCAAGGAAGTTTTGTAAATATTGCAGGTTAGTAAGTGACTCCATTAATTCTCTCATTGATATTTAAGAAAGAAAAGCCTGTTCAATAGTCAGGGAGCTATTCCATTCATCAGTCAGTCAGATAATTATTAAGTCAGTTAGTCAGGCAGTGAGATAGTCAGTCAATTTGCCAGAAAATTCATCTATTTTAAATATGTTCATATGTTCACAGAATGGTCATGTTTGGTCTGGTTTTATTTGATCTTCTTAGTAGACTTAGGTTAGCCAGTGGTGTATGAAAAGCAAACATTTATATAAGCGCCTGTATACTATATGGTTTTTCTTCTTTAGATAGATTCATGTTAAAGACAAACCTTTCTAGACTTCTGATATCTAGGTACATGCTGTTTCTCAATAAAGCATGAAGTAGTTCTGTGATCATATTGTTTGCCTTGTGCCACAGGTTTGCAAAGTGTGAGAGCATCGGTATGACAAAGTCATGGGTAATGAGCGAAGACGAGAGACTACAGCTGATGAAGACACGCCTCACCAAACGGATGATGTACCAGCAGGGTGGCTCAACTGGTGGCTCAGGTGGTGGGGGCAGTGTAGGTGGTGCTGGGGGTGGTGGAAGGGCATGCAGTACAGCATCCAGTGGTGTCATGAAGGATGCCTCCTCGCCCTACCACACCAATTCCTCCTCCAAAACACAGGTGTCACGCTACCAACACAACACGAATCCCTCACCCACTTACCACCCGCCCACACGCCAGGTGGACCTTGGCTCCTCTGGGTCCTCTCCAAACAGCTCTCCGCCCACACCCGTCTCAGGACCCCTCACACCCATACAGTACGGGCCAATCCCACCCAAGGTGATGCAGCAAGGTGGCACCAAGGAAGAGAGTCCTGACAGGGTCATTGGCAGAGGCATCAAGAGGGAAAGTGATGATGAGGAAATGAGGGTGGAGCGAGTGTTCAACCCAGCATCGCAGTACCTGAATGAGAGTGAGGTCGATATGCTAACCCGTGTGATCAGCAACATCAAGCTGGTTGACCAGCAGCTGCCCTACACCAAAAACGCCCCAGCTGACGTTATGTCCATCTACAAGCGCTTTGCTGAGAGATTGACACGGTTCCTCAGGCAGTTCCCAGAGTTCAACAACCTCACACCCATGGTCCAGGGAATGGCCATCAAGAAAAATATCACGGTCATTGCATTAGTGTTTGCCTCCAGCTTCATCAACGAGGAGACTGGCAGCTACAACAATATCCACTCTCCAGCTCAGCCGATGGTTACTAACATGAACATGATTCAGAAAGCAATGTCCCCTGAAGTTTTCAGCAAGTTCAGAGAGATCCTAGGCTCCCTCCGACAGTACAATGTGGATTCCCGCATGGCTTATCTCCTGGTCCTTATCATTGTGTTTAACTGTGATGGCCAGGATTCCACAAGAGAGAATTTTCAGCGGATTCTGCAGCAGTATATTTTGTGGAAGTTTGGGGAAGTATCAGGGAAGCCTTTGTTTGAGGGGTTGATGCGAACCTTACAGGCTGTCAGACGCCACTCGGAGCTGTTTGAGAACATGTCTGTCCAGCGCCGGAATCTGATGTGTGCAAACATGCAGAACAATATAAGGCCACAAATCACTGCTGGGCATATCAGTCAGTGCCGCCAGGACCTCAACCTCACTGATTTGGATGTGAAGCATAAAGTTGACTCACTGACAGGAGAGCAGATAAGACAGATGTTAAATGGAATGGACATTGAGCAGATGAAACAGATGCTGCAAGGCAATGGATTGGAACAGATGAAGCAGATGTTGCAGAACATGGAGGCTGATCCTTCACTGACAGATATGGTTGCAGAAGGCAACAACCCTTTAGTCCACTCACCACCGTTGCACTGCAACTCCCCCCAGAGCATGGTCCAGTCCCCACACAGCTTACTCCAGTCCCCACACCCCATGCTCCCCTCACCACACAGCATGATGCAATCTCCCCAGAGCATGATGCAGTCACCACACAGCATGATGGACTCTCCTCACAGTATGATTCAGTCTTCGTCTCCAGGCATGATGCAGCCCTCCAACATGAACCAAGGTGTTCCCACTATGCTGGACATTTCCCACAACCTGAGCCAAAGCCCAAATGCTACTGTGTCTCAGATCATCAAGAGTTCAACCAATCTACTTAATAACTACCAGGATATGAAGCCTCCAGTGTCCTTCATGAATTCCCCACAGTCACTTGAGTTGTCCCAGAGTCCCATTGAGCTGCCAAGTCCTTCGTCACACTCTATGAATCTGGCTCCTTCACCTGCTCCTTACATCCCAAACCAAGAAAGCTACATTGTTGAGCATCACCCAACAGAGCCTTCATACCCAGACCACTGCCAGTCTCCTATTGGTGACCCGGGATACCTCAACCCACCCTCATATACCCAGACGCCATACAGCCCTGCTCCGCTCTCAGACCAGTACAGCAACACGTATCAGCCCTTGTTCTCCCCCCTGCCATACAAGGATGATGGCCAGAGTATCAGCAGTGGCAGTACTGCCAGCAGTAGTGGGGTTGGACTGAGCCTCACCTCAAGTCTGACATCGCCCATCTCGTCCCTCCTGACATCCCCGACCCCCTCCCATTCCTCGCTCCAGGAGTCGGATAATAGCTTGTCAAACTACCAAGAGCCTGAACATGGTAACTCTCTCGGAGCTGCTCCTTAACTCCAAGGTGTTTAGAAACTTCATATGTGACCATCATATGTGTATTCCAAGCGAGTTCCTGCTATAGGTTCCGGCTGTAGAGATCATTACTAGATAATGTTAATTGTTGTAGCTTAGAGCCAATGTGACATTTATCATAGAGTGACCTCATCTCGCATACTGCCCAAATCCTCGCTCTAGAAGTTTCATGTGCAAAATTCTTATTTTTGATGTCAAAAGGCAAAAAGAATAAACTGATCATAATTGCTGTGAAACAAAGTAGGAATTTGCATATAATGTTTCTAAGTGACAATGATTTGTACAATAACCTTCCAAGTCCGGCCATAAACTCACAACTGAAGTATATTGCAAAGAACTTGCAAATATGTACAGGTTCTCATGTCTCAAGACATTTGAGTTGATGCTCCCAACTACCTACTTGTCTTCTACCTCACTCAACAGGTTACATGATTACAGAAAGTGTTAATATTCCGATGATTTCCTTGTTATCGGTGTAGCTGTTTCCAGTCAATACAGTGAATGTGCTGAGCTTACCACTGCTGGGATATTTAGATTAGTTGAAGTTCTGCTCAGCTCTATATACTTGCTCTGAAGAGAAATATTGCTAGCCTGGACACACATCCTTGTGAGAAGTTGAAGTTTTGGCCACAGTCATGTTGGGGTTTGGGATCCATGATTGTTTATAGAGTTTGACTTTCCCTTTCATGAACTCTGTGAGGAGTTGAAACCTCTGTACAGTAAAAAGTTGTGTAATATGGACCAATGCCACTGCAACAAGTGGTCTTGGTAGTGGAATATAGCTGTTGCAGGATTTCTTTTTTTTGTAAATAGTATATGCAAATTAGACTGCAACATTTTCATGTATGGCTGGATCAGCCATATAGCAGCTGAAAGTGCAAGTTAAAGTAATGAATTTCTTGTCAATTTTGAAGCTGCTCTGTTACGTTTGAGCACTGTTGTATATTGTGCTGGCAGACAATGGTTAGCTGGGGACAGCATGTGGATGGAAAATGAGAGATGGACCTTGCTAACATTTTTTTATCGATTGGCAGAAAACTTAAACTGTGATATAACTATATATATATATATATTTACATTAAAAACATAACTAAAAATAAAACAAAGTACATCAAATTATGTGTATCCCTGCTATTGATTTTTTGCCCATGTCTAAAGGAAGACAGGACAGGTAATCCGATTTGCCTTGGATGATCCTTGTGACGTCATAGGTGGTCAGTGACATAAAATAAGAGTTTAAGACCAATCATGACGTGATATGGATAACCCTAAGAAAGATAGATGATGTCCTCATAAAACAGTAATGACAATTATACTAAGGAAATAATCATAGGAAAAAAATGATATACTATGAATGAAGGAATAGATGTGGAGAAATCAGAAAGGTATCCAAACATGGACATTGACTTGTGAAAGGTTGTCAGCCATACACCTACGTGCTGCCACACACAGAACAGCTTCTCAAGATGGGAACGTCGTAGCCCCATGTGGTCAGTACAGTTTTCTCGGGGATTCAGGCACAATTATAAACTTTGTACTCGCTTCATCACATTTTTTGTGATTATGGGGCATTTTGTATGCATTTTTATCATTTTTTATATGCTGTACAGTGTTTATAAATATTAATTGTGGCTATCATTGCTCAAGTTTTTACTGTAATGGAGAGTACTCTAGCTTTATAGACAAGAAGTATTTATGAGATTTTTTTTTTTGCATGGTTAGTTTATCTTCGACCAAAAGAAGAGAAAACACCCAAGCGAGCCCCAAGTGGTATAGAAATGAGGTGAAAAAAGATATATAACTTCTGAAAGGAGTTGCAGCAGGGTTTTTATAAGGTATTTAATGAAATCAGCATTGGGGAGAGGTTTCTGTGGCTAAAATTTCAGCTTGAGTTGTCCAACCACACTAGCAAAAAAAAATACATAAATAAAACAAAATAAAAATATAGAAAAACATTTTTTACTCACTAGTTTTCTGTTCACAAGGACAAGGATAATGAGGGGGCAGCCATTGAGAAGGCCATTGGTCTAGACACGCGAAAAGAAAAGGAAAAAAGGCCGAGAGGGGAGAACATGTTCCAACCCTTCTTCGTCCCAGCAAGACTTGCGAAGACAAATGCAGGCCTTTGAAGAGCATTGAAGCAGATTTTAGCCCTGGAAAACAAAGAAATAAACAAACCCATTTAAGGAAAAGAAAAGAGTAGAAAATCAAACTCTAAAAGAGAGAAATAAAAGCTAAAAATAAACAACAGCAACATAATTAGAAATAGATTGCTCATCAGCACTACATTCAAGGAATGTGTGGAATGGTAAAATGACTTGTACTCTCTCTCTCTCTTTCTCTCGCCAGGTCACTGCAAGTATTGTGAGATTAGTAATGATACAATATCCCTTAGTGTATTTGGGTCTGCTATTTCGTTTAAAAAGGAAACAGACTTCAGATATGGTGCCAAGAGCCACTCTTTCACCGACACCCAGTCTCCAAGGCTTGTTGCTTGTCTCAGTGAGATTATCACCAATTTTCTCCTTGTCCCTATGTGAAGCAGCAGATGCACTGTAACAGCAGCAGAATTGCTCATTTCACCAGCAAGAGCAAATGAGCTTTGAGAAGGGATGTGCAGTAGTCACCCCTCAGACACCGAAACTGAATGGAAGGGAAGTGTCGTCTCTCTGGAGCTGAGTCAGCCAACTTGCCTGGGTTTTGGGCCGAGTCAGGATTGTGTGCATGCTGGCAAGGCCTTGGGCAGATGCGAACAGTACCATGTGACAGGCTTGTTGTTCGTGTACAGTGTCTTGTGTTGAATGCAACATACTGAATAGATAAACCCTGCATGTGAATGGTTAGGAACAGTAGTCCATCAGTCAGAAAGTATCTAAAATAAACTAGAATGGTTAAGAAATCCAATTGTCTGATGTAATGACAAAGGCACGATAATGTTTCCCAGTTAAACTATGTGGATCGCTTGCAAAGGCAAGAATAAAGCATAATAATGTGTATTATTATTACATCGGCATGTATTTTGTTGGACTACTATATATAAATATATATACATATATCTATTTTTTGCTGCGTGCATTTGTTGTATGTACATTATGAGCCACAGTGATAGGCTTCCATGGCATTTTGAAAGACAGACTTAAAAAACCTACTTGTATGTAAATATCATATATATTAGAATTACAGTTTTAATTGTCCACCTGGCCTGAGTCGTAAAGTAAAAAAAAAAAAAGAAAGGGCCAGTCTAAAATCTCACATGAAGTAAAACTGTTCTGGTCCAACAGTGGAGTTGGAAGATAAACTTAGGTTTAAAAAAGTCATGTGATACTGTCAAAATTCCAGTTTTTCCAGTGCCAAGGAAATCTAGCAATGTGTATCCAATCTTGTGATTAGAGTAGTTCACCAAATTTAAGGTTTTAAGTCCTGTGGCTCACAGCATATGTATGCAGTGCTGTTGTGCAACTTGAGCTCCATGGGATACAGAAAAAAGATGTATATGTTATATATATATTTTCAAAATTGGTGAATTAACCTACATCATTGAGGTGTCTTGTTCCCTCCTTGTTATTGATCTACAGAATGTGCTCAATTAGGCTAACTGCTGTTGTCCTGCTGCCCTCAAGCACGCACATCTTGGGACATGTTTCCCCTGATGTCACTGCCGGAGGGGAGACTATGGTAACCCAAATTCTTCATAGGTCAAACTGGTCTCATTACTATAATTAATATTATTTTTCACGCATGTCTTGCAACATTTAAAAAAACAAAAAGCTACAACTTTCTGCAACATAAATCATATTCAGTGCTTTGATAAAAGCTAATATTTTTTTGTCTTGTTATATATAGGACAATAAACTTTTTAAGTCGTGTCTGCAGCTTACGTGGCCTGATCATTTGCTGGTTGGAAAAGTGGAATGCTATACCAAAAGCGGTAACCTCTATCACTTCCCGAAGCAGGCACTGAAGACATACATAGGAAATGTGATTGATGCCCATCTCTCCTGTGACAGGGACTCGTGATGGAGACACACAAAAAAATGTATGATCAGGGGATGTAAGAAGCTGGTTAAGTGGTAGAACTCAATTACAGATTCATAAGGATCTATTTTGAAATTTTCTTTTTTTTATTCATTTGTAATCATGTTTAATTTTTTGATGGTTTCATTTCTCATGTATAGCCATGATTATAAGATAATGGCTCTAAAAAAAAAGAATAAGATTAGATTTGTTTTTTGATGTAAGGATTGTCTTTAAAAAAGGAATGCACACAGCCATGGCTACGAAACATCGAATAAGATTCTTAGTAGAAGTAGGATGAAAACATGATACATGTTTTCGTTGCCTGAGATTGTATGCATTTGTGTGGTCTATTTTTGGACCAACTAGGCAGTTTGAACAGGTACAGGGACTGTACAAGTTCAAATATTTACTGTGATTGTTGGGTAAGTGTTTTACAAGGGTGTGTTGGAATAAAACAAGGGAAGAAAATAAGAGGAAAAAGGAAATAATAATTTGATAAAGGGAGCAACTTGACTCACACTAACTAGGTAGGCATGTAGTTACTGCAAGTGCCTGGCTGGTTGGTATGTGGAAGGAACTGCACATTCAAATAGTTCTCCAATCACACCCTGAAAGTATTGTTACTAGCTGAGTAAGTCTGAATGAGCACTGTGATTCACCAGGTGAAGGTCATGCAAGCAGAGTGT
The DNA here is from genome assembly GCF_003789085.1 of Penaeus vannamei. NCBI lineage: Eukaryota > Metazoa > Arthropoda > Malacostraca > Decapoda > Penaeidae > Penaeus > Penaeus vannamei. The sequence goes on along the minus strand of NW_020872954.1, from coordinate 148,184 downwards.
TCCTGCTTGCACCATGTAGCTAAAAGCATGCCTAGTGAGCAGTCCACGAGAACAAGAGTAAGGATTATTGAGATGCTGTTACCTTCCCCTCTCCCAAAGATACAATGAACCTTGTCCGAGGTTTTGAAATGGCACTTGAAGGCTGGCATGAAAGGTATATATATTAAACAAAAAATACAAAAAAAAAAAAAAAACATAAAAAATAAAAATAAAAAAATATTTAAAAAAAGGACCTGTTTAACATTTTTACATTCATTCATGTAACAACTTTTAGGTAAGCAAACTGTGTAGAGATTTTGAGAGAGTTTCATGAGTTATGTAATTTTACGTATATGTCATCACCTTAGAATACACATGACTAGTTCTATGTCTTAAGGATTCTTGCCACATCCAGTATTAAGAAGAGAGATAGAAAACAAGATAGTTAAAGGTATTGCTATCTCATAAATAACTATAAAAAGAAGAAAAGAAGAGAACCATGAAAATACTATAAACTGATGTTATGTGTGAACAAATCTAAGAGTGGATTAGTCATATATACATTGGTGGTGATGGGATGGTACATGTTTTCCTGGACATTAACACTCAATCAGACTGATATAGAGTTGATCTCAAAAATGTATAGTGCATGTCTCTACCTTGTGTTGGCAGACCACTGTCTCTGTTAAACATCGTATTTTTAACTATTTTTTATATAAAATTCAAAAGGGTGGAAATTTATTAATTCATATAATGTTAATTTTCTTCTATTTGAATTTGCAATAGTCAGGCAGTGCAATCTGTTTTATATAAGTGTGTGGTTAAAACTCACAAGAGTTGAGCACTAACAGATGAATGTCCATATGTGTATTAGTAGTATCATTTTCATGTCCAAATTCATAATCACTTATTTCTTGCCCTTCAGAAAAAAAAAGCACTGACTGAAATGAAATTCAATAACTTCTTTACTTTTGCCATAACTGATTTGCCAATTGGGAGGGGGCTGACAACTCCATTCTTCAGTTGACTTACAAAATATATCCCTTCTTCACCAATCAGTAGTGGAAATTGTACTATACTTAGCAGCAGCTGCACACAGATTCTCAATAATGTAAAGTTTTATGAAGTTGGGGCACATTCGGGTCTCTCTCTGCACTTGTTTATCGTAGGTGACCATTCTTTGTAAATTTGATTGTTACCACTATTAATACTAATTATTGTTATTACTGGTATACATAATCACCAATTTAAAGACTTCAGTAATAGAGAAAAATAGTTAGTTATTTAAAAGGAAGAAAAAAATCAAACTTGATAATGACTTACATATCAATTGGAAAGTAATTTGTGAATAAATCTATACTAGTCTGAGTATTGGAACTGGAAGACTGAAGACTAAGAGTTGATGATTATAAGGAGAATCAGCAGGTCTTCCCTCAAGACCGGAAGGCCAGAGGAACTTCTGCTAGCAAGGCAACCGGCCACGATTCAACTGACCAAGAATTTAAATTGCCAAGGAGGAGGTAACTGACTAAGGATTTTGCTGACCAAGGATCTAGCTGGTCAAGGAGGAAGTAACTTACCAAGAATTTAACTGGCTAAAGAGGTGGTAACTGGCCAAGGAAGAGGTGACTGGCTAAGGAGGAGCTAGTTGACTGGCAAGAGGGTCCTGGTGTCTCCGCAAATGGGGCATATGTTTGTAGGGGAATGAACCACTATGGGAAGTATAGGGTTAAAACTTTATTTTTTCTTTTCTTTTTCTTTAATTTCTTTGATAAGGGGAGAAAGATTCCAGAGATAGAAAAAGGAAGGGAGCAAGGAAAAGGAAAGCATTGGGGGAAGACTACCAGCTCTTCCTGTGTCATGTTTAAGACCCGAGGAAAAATGTGCATTGTGTGATCTCTTTTTGATTTTCTATTTTCATTTTTTTTTTTTTTTTTCAGGTTCGTATATAGCCAGGTGTATTCCCTCCTGGTAATAACACAATGCTCACAAGATGCTCATGTGTATGTTTGTGTGTTATAAAATAGAAGCTACATATGTACAGCGCAACTCCTCTTAGTAATATTTTATGAGTAATGCACATAAAATATTTACCCGTGATCCTATGTTTGTTTAATGTGTCAGGAATCATGAGTACGACAATAGTGCTGATATAGGAATGTGATCTTTTTTTTACTTTTTTTAATATAGATAATAATATTCATGTAGGTAATCACTATGAGCGCCCTGGATTGCGAAGTACAGTAAGATCCTGTTTAATCAAATAATGTGACGTGTAAGAAGGAATTCCTTTGGTTTTAGCAGTGCTGACTCAGAGCACGATGCACCCGTACCTCCTTCTCGCCCCAAGAGGAAGGTGCTGGCTTGGGAGAGCTCGAGTGGATGCCTTCCTTGTTACAGAATTGTTTTTTTCTTTCTTTCTTTTTTTTTTCTTTGTGATGTGCGGGGCCCAGTGAATTGTAAACTAAGAAGTGGCAATTTCTTTTTTATCATTGATTGATATAAGATTTTTTTGACTCCTAGAGTAATTATCATTGTAATGGATTAAAACCATTGGCAGTAAGTCCTTGCCCCCCCTCCCCTTAAAAAAATACGATAAAAAAAATATTGAACCGTTTTGTATATATATATATAAAAAGAATCATAATCATGACCCTAGTAACTACTTTTGTTGTTTGAGGTTCCTGCTGAATATCGGTTATTGGGCAGAGCTGACGGCAGAGGTATTTCAAGGTCTCCCTCATTGGAGAGATAGGAAGGCACCACCAGGTGTGGTAGGCTGTGATATGACCCAGATATAAAGAATGCAAAGCTACTTTTATTATTATGATTATTAATCATTTCTATCATTTAGTGTTTTTTGTGGTGGTATGTATCACTATTAGGCTAGGTAAACCTCTTCATCAAAATGAGAAGGAAAACCCTATCTAAAATTAGATGTAAATTATAATGTAGATCGATTGTGATTTTGAAATTTAGGAAGTAAAAAAGAAAAGAATCAGAGGTTCGAGGATTTAGAATACCTTTTTATATTTCTGTTGTACATGTATTGTCTTAGTGCTGCATTTACTTGATGCTTGTAGGGGGAAAAATAATTCTATTAGTTTCTGGGATAATATTGTAGGTGTTTTGGTTAATATGCATTGGAGTAGTCATTTTCACCTTCCACCTTGTTTTATTTTTTTTTTTTATTATTATATCCTGTTTTTAGATAGGTATTAAGTCACATTTGTAATGTGTTGGTCTGCAAATGTGTTGGCCAAAAATCCATATATAAGTAAGCTACACAGCCTGCAGAATGACATGAATGGCATCCTCAAGCCCTGACTAAATTTGCTTTGAAACAGAATTATGAAAGAAAACAAAAAAATATATATATATTGCTTAAGCATATATAAAGGCACTTTTTTATTTTGAAAAAAGTTCTTTTTTTTTTGGTACAAATCACTTTAAAAATAGATTTAAAGAAAAAGAAAATGGTCTCGTGCAATAATCAAAAAAAAAAAAAAAAAAAAAAAAAAGTAAAAAGTAAAAAAAAAAAAAAAAAACAGTAACAACAAAAGACTGTTTATTGTACTTCCTCCCGATCATAGACAAGTCCTGGGATCATGTAACGAAAGCTGGGTCCAGTGTGTTTGGATGTGACGTCATTGAATTTGACGTCTTTGACTGTGACGTCATTGTCCGCGACAAGAACACCCCCCTCTCAACCACACAGTTTTTAGTCCTCCCCCTCCAATGTGCATCTCCCTTCATACTCTCCATTATTCTTTTGTTTTAATGCATCTACAGTTATAGCAAGATTTTTTTTTTTCAACTCTCCAGTGTTTATTTATTTCAGTGAAATCTTGAGGTACAAAGAATTGCAGGTAAATTTCAATGAATATACATCATTAGTGTTGTACAGCCTATTATTTACTGTGGCCTGATGCTCAGTGTTACTTAAACATAACCAGTGTGACTAGGGTGAGAAAACGGCTTCAGGATTTTGCCTTTTGATTTATCTTCAACTCCCTATACATTCTTGAAAGTGACACAAGGAAATTTGAATAACTAAAAGGGGAGTTGGCAAGATAAATGAAATAAAGGAAAAGAAAAGAAAGAAGAATCCAAAGTTATTTTCTCTCCCCAGTGGCTAAAAATAGTTAAAAAGCAGGTTACATATGTATCATTTATAATCAGTTATAGAAAGTTCTAGAAAGGGTGGAGCACAAGAGCAGCTTACATGCAGCATCATAAAGGAATCATGAGCATAGGACAGCCTTTCAGACAGTGCATCAAACCTTGCTCAAAGTGCGTATATAGATACTACCCGGTGCTTCCTGGCAGAGTTTTTGTCAGCTACATAGAAAAAAAATACAAAAAAAAAACAATTTCGTACTAGGTATCCATAAATTATGATAATTCCTTTTTTCCCCCTTTTTGAAGGAATAAGTTGAATTGTCACGAACCCCAGACACACTTAGGGAGAATACTTACTCTCGCATCAGCATGGTTTGTCACTGCAGCCCACAGCCGTCTTAAATATGGCGTTTTTTCTCTCTCTCTCTCTTCTCGCCTGCTCAATAGTTGTCTTGGACCACGGATTAACACTGGCTGATTGTTTTGCTCAATTCTGCAGTTATTTGTGACAGGTTTTAGCTGTTTTGTTGGTCTTAGAGTATCCACTGTTGCGTTCACTAAGAGAATACCTGGTAGCTTGAGTGACAAAGCTTGTATGTTTTTTCTATTTGATTCAAGTGTATTTAAAGCTTTCCACAAAGGCAAGTACAGACTGTCGCTATTCTAAACTTTTTTGTCTTCATGTGGAATTGAGGAAATATATTGCATACAACAATGCTTATAATGAAATAAAGTTATTTTTTACAATGATGATAAAATTCTAGATATACAGGTCTTGTTGTTTTCCACAAGATTGTTGATTCCTCTCATTCTCAAATACTGAACCTGTCATATATATTTTTGTCTTTTAAAATTTTTTAATCATTAATGTTATCATTAATTTTTTTAAAGCTATAACTACGTAATTAAATGAAAATCTTTATGATCGATCTACCCAAAGTCATGTTTGAGTGCAATTTCCACAAGCCAAACTTAGGAGATACACTTTACCCAAAAGCGGTTTCTGCAAATTGTGGCTCCTTAGGAGAGCTTTTGTGGTAGGAAAGCCAATCTCAAACTTGTCTCTGGTAAAGTCATGGATGTTTCATCAGAAGAAACTATAAATGATTTTAATCCTTGAAGGGATCCATAATTTTAGGATGAAGTCCTGCTGATCTGCCCTACAAGTCGGGCAAATTCACTTCTTTATCTGTTTGGTATCTAAACTTTTCCACACACAGCCAAGGTCTTTTGATAAGGTCATATAATAACCCTGGGATATCTTTTTGAGTAGTGCTTTAGCAAACTTTTATAAAAAGGAAAAGGAAGAGTAGTAGCTCTTGTGTGATGCTTGGCAGCTGGCGTTGAGGCATGAGATGTATTCAGCGTTCAGTAGTAAAGCTTGATGTGTGTCTCAGTCTCTCAGTGAAATGGATAACATGGGCTTGCAAGCTTAACTAAGTTTTTTGTCTTCAGAACTAAGCATTACACTAGTTGCTACATGGGCTTCAGTACTCCTCAAAAAAGCAACAGCAATGCTCGGAATTGGTAGCATTTTAGATGGACATAATATTCATGCCAAAATAATGGATGAAAGAATATTATGTCTCACTCCCAAATTGTTTTCTTTGTATATTTAGAAATTGGCTACCCATTTTTTGTCATTACTATTTTTTTATACATACAATTACAGTTATGAATATATATAAGACTGCCTGTTCAGGTACGAGTTTGAACTTTCAATGCTGTATGAAATAAGTCATTGAGAATATCACAACCAGTTAGGGAATCATATGATGTGTCTACCCTGATGTCTAAGTGGAAAGCTCGGAAAATTATTTATTATGTGTTTACTGTATATAATGATTATTTTATGTAAATTTTATCTGGATAGTCTCAATATTATATTTATTAAGATGGATGAATAAGTATACTCCTAGAGTGCAAAGCATTATCAGAACCACAGATAATGTCTCAATTTATAATAAAATGTTCTAAAGTCTAACTCTTTGTGCATTCATATCCTTCACAAAAATAAATGTTAATTTTAAGCCATTAATGTGTGTGACAACTAATAGTAATCACTGATAGATTGATGGAAATATATGAATAAATACAGTATCTGCAATATTGACATCGATGGGAAGGCAATATATCACTAAATCCAATATTTACATAATACATTTCACATAATTTTCCCCTTTTTCATTCCTTCTATTTGGAAAGAAATGCAGAATACAGCACTGGTCTTACAGGGCCTGAAAAGGATAATTAGTAAGAGATAGTGAAAAAAAAAAAAAGGAAGATCTCTAACCACAAAAAAAATGAATATAAACTCTGAGGAATCAAAATCCCAATAAAAAAAAAATGCAAATAACAATATCTGCATTCTAAAATTAACATCTGTAATAAAATTCAGTATTCAAAAGAAAAGAAAAAAATGCATATCAGTAGGATATGACAATTTTGCTATTGTTTTCCACAAACTTCTTTACCCATGTCTCATTTCTATATACTCTAATGTTTTCCTTTTTCTTTTCAAAAAGTTTTTGATAATCAGTTGGAATAACATGTATGAATATGGAAAATATTACAAAAACTCATTTCCCACTTGTCTTTGCCTGAAACTTATTACGCATTTGAAAATGGCAAACCCTATATTTATCAAACCCTCATAAAAAAAACAGATCTACATACACTTACAGAATTCCCAAAAGAGATCTATACACATTCTGATAATAAAATCTATTGAAACTGAGGAAAATCCCTTTATATTTACATCTGTCAATACACAATTACATGCTTTATTTTGCTAACTTCTACTTGTACATCAGTTCATGTCCTTGTTCTTTATCAATTGACAATGATGCCTTTATAAACTCCTATGATCATTTCTCTCTTCTATGCTATGAAATCCAGTGAAGACGTAGAAATATAGACTTGAATGGCTAAGTATGTTAAATAAAATTACTGTAGGTGTAAAAACAATTAAACAAGAGTTCAGGTACGGAAATATCTTTCTGATCCTTCATATTCCGCCTGCTTTATTCTTCTGTTGCTTCCAGAGATAAAACAGGCTTGGACTTTCTCCAGAAATTGAAGATGCAGAGAAGGAAATGGAGTGAAGTAGAAAATAAATAAATGAAACTGCTAAACAAAGCAATTCAAGAAAAAAAAACAATAAAATGCAAATATAAAACCATGTACAATTACTGAGAGTAATAATATTCTCACAACTTAGCAAAGTTCAGAGGACTAATGATCAAGAATGACATCAAACAATGATTACTAAATATTTTTTATTAAATATTTTAAAACAACAACCCATTTGCATTTCATACAGTATAAATAACACAATACAGCAAAATGCCCCAACACTACCCAATCTTACAAAATCCAAATCACAAAATATTTCACACTCATTGTCAATATATAATAATAATGACAATAAATAATGATGCTAATAATAATATAATAGTAATAAAGAAAATTTCTAGAAAAAAACAATAATAATCATTATCATTGTTGTTCTTATAACAATCACAATAACCATAACATAAAAAGTTTTCTACCACAACCAAAATTCAAAAATGTTAACTCCCTTTCTTCAAAGGTGAAAAGAACTATATATTTTTTTTCATCCTGTCCATATATGTAATGAAGCTGGCTCCTGAATATGAAATTACCATGAACTTAAAAGTATGAACATTTTTCATAGGAAAGGTTTCACACTTTACAGAAAGAAATAATGTGATTCAACAACCGGTCAAAAGATAATACCTATTTAAATATAAAAATATATACATGTTTTCTTTCTACATCCTCTCTTTATTTATTATGGTTCCACACACAAAAAACTTTCTTGTAAGTAGTTTTAAAGCCATGTTTTATAAATTATTGACAACCAAATGCTCTGAGCTAATTCTACAAGTGCCTTCCAAATAACAAGTTAGGAAAAATATATCTTTGGTCCTGCTGGAAAGTTCTTGGGAAATTAAATCTTAATGAATAATAAATAAAGAAAGAAAATCTCATATATATATTTTTTCATTCTATCAATAACAAATTTGAGGAATGTAATACAAATTCATTTAGTAGCACATTTGAAGGATGTAAAAAGAACAAACATTATTCTTAAACAGTCTTAGATACAGTATAGAATGCTATCCTTTTTCTGAGCAGTTTTAATTTCTGAGAATTTTATAATCATTGATTTTCAGAGTTTGTTCAATAATGGTCTCATTGTTTATACTAATCTAAAATAAAGGCAATATTATAATGATTATCATACTTGGGATGAAATAAAGAAACATTATATCTTTAGACATATTATTCCAATCCTTTTAATGCTATGTAATAACAATAATAGAAAACATACATTTGCATTAATTAAATTTCATACATGTAGAAGAATTTTTTTTTTTTTTTTTTAATTGCTTCATCAATTTATATCTTTATCACAAATCATTATAGATCAAACATTCTTAACTATTAGACAACAAAAAAATGCATAAATAAAATATTCCCACTATACATACAAATCTATGTAAAAAAATAACACAGAACACTTTTCCATGGAATACTTATGATGGCTTTGAATGATTTAACCTAAAAATTTATCATTACAATTCATCCTTAACCCAGTGCACACATCAGACACCTCATAACAAAAAGTCTGCTGTGAACCCTCAACGTCACTCTCCGCATTCTCCCTGAAGTGAGCCACCAATTCATCCTCAAACTCCTCCACAAGGTGTTGCAGTGGAATTCAAGACCCTTGTTGAGATCAGGGTCCTGAACCATTTCGTACTCACTAAAGCGTGGGTTCATGGTTCCATCCACTACCAGCCTGATAGCTTCCAGTCGGCCTGTTTCCTTGTGCCGAGCCTGTGCATAGTCCTTCATGCTCTCACACACTGTCTCCATAAGTTCCATCATGTGCAGCTGTAATGGAGATATGCATGGTAAGTAAGCAAAAATGAAGAAACTAAAAAATAAAAAACAGTACAATATATTAAGAGAGCAAAACAAAGAAACTGAAGAATGAGAGAAATAAAAATAATAATGAAATATGCAAAAAGACATCAATAAACTGGTTTATTTATCTAAAAAATAAAAAACAGTACAATATATTAAGAGAGCAAAACAAAGAAACTGAAGAATGAGAGAAATAAAAATGATAATGAAAATATGCAAAAAGACATCAATAAACTGGTTTATTTTCTCTAAGATTTACAAACAAATATTAGACATATTCAATATACAACCCGCATAGTTCTGTACTAAACGGTTAATAGTTCATGGTTAAAACAAATGTGCTAGACATCAAAGGCCATATAGCACTATGGTAAAGTACTGTGGCAAAAAGGGTAAAAATGAGTTAACCCACTGGACCCTGTTTACTGCCCTCACATGGCCCCACTACGGGCATAAGGCTTACTTGACTAGCTACTCTGACAGGTGCATCTAATCTGGGTGTACGCAAACACTTTGTGTGCGGTGACAAGACTATGCCTCCCCTTTCCAATGTCATTTTCTCTTTTTCTGCATTTTTCTGCTATTTTCCAAAGACGATATTTGTCATTTGATTTGGTAGACAGTTTTCCTTGCACAGACTCCATATCATCTCTCTAGGTAGTCATAACATTTTGTTATCTGTATTGTTTTAGAATACAACCTGCACTGTGTGTTACGCCAGCCAGGAATAGGATCCTGATCGTGGAAATAGCATCCTTCCTGGAGCCAGAGGTCTTCCAGTCATGGCTCACAGACAGTACATTCCATACTTATTTATCAATAAAAATAATGCAAAAGCTCCTTAAATGCCACATGAGTAATCGCTCTCTAAGCGGTTTGCGCACTTGCGGTGAGTTTTTACTGTCACCCTGGCCTTCAGCCAAAATGCCCTAGGCAAGTTTGAGTAATCCTGGCCCATAGCAAGATTTTCCCATGATGGCATATTCACACCACCCACCCCTTAACCCACTAACGCCAGTATATTTTGAAGCCGAAAATAATATTTTCCAGGTGGCTACAAAATTGGCGCATGGGGCCAGCCCAGAGTTTGCAGCGACTCAATCTGAGCGTGAGCTCTGATCTATCATCACACTGGGGGGACACCGAAAATGTTTATTTTTCTGGGTGCCTCGTATATGCGACATCCGTCGTAAATGGGTTAAACCAAATTTTTTCATTCGATGTCAAAAATTGTAGAATGCTAGAGGGGTAGCAAACGGAGTAAGGTGGTGATTAGTTAAAGGGAAAGGGGTAAAGGGTGAAGGGCAATTAGATCAAATGGAGGTACCTATGTATCTGAGGAAAGGAATGGAATATTGCTTGAGGAACATGGTGTTAAAAAGCCATTATGAAGTAATAAATGGGTTTAAGAGTAGAAATGAGTGTCAGAATTGGAGAAGAACCCGGAGAATGAGACTAGGGAATAAGGGAAAGAGGTGAAGTATCTGGAAGAATGTCAGGATGGGAAGGATCTAGGTGACCGGAGTGAGTTACACGAACATTCAGGAGGGAGCGCAACATATAAAGGGGAAAGAGGGGGGATAGTGCAGATGGGAAAGGGAAAGATGGGGTGTGTTGTGAGAGTGGGAGGAAGAGTGGGGTGGAGAGAATAAAAGGAGGATGGATGGATGTCAGCAGTTACTTTGAATGTAGAGGGGAATGGGAAAGAGGAGCATTCTTGGATTATGTCAAGGAAGTTTTGTTTTCTAGAGCTTCTAGTGGAGATCTCTGAAAAACAAAGGTTTCCTTATGAGGAGGGAAAAGAGGAAGAGGTAGCCTTGGTGAAGGAGACAATGCGGCAGGAGAAGATGGGGTGGAACATTCAGGTTAACTGGTGTCCAAGTAAAGTGAGGAGGGGAAAGCACCAGGAGAGTGGTAAAGAATAAATTTTGAATGGCAAAAGAATCTGACTGTGAGAAAGAGGGTATACAGGTGGGATGGTAAAGGTAAGGGAGGAGAAACTGGGGATATGCTGAGACATCTTCGGTAGACAGGAGAGAAGCAGAAAGATAGCACTGAAATAAGAGAAAACCTCTTCTGTGTTCTGTGTGCTTCCTTCCTGGCCTTGTGGAAAAGTGAGACGAAGTTTGAATCTGAGAAACTACCACCTCCGATTTTAACTTGCAGGCAGGGAAGCTCCTATAAAATACATTAAGGGAGCCACTACAATTGGCCAGTGTGTGTGATTATGCACAGTAATTTGAATCATAACCAAGTTGGGCACATCGAGGCAGTGACCATGCTTGGCAAGGTGGCCAAAATTTCAAAATCTCTGACATTGAGGTGAAGGGTTTGATATAATAATACAGGGCAGGACTTTCTGCCAATATAAACTTCATGAGGAAGATCATATCTATGATAGATAATCTTGGTAATATTGGTGTAGGACTCACAGCAGCTTGTGAGACGAATAGTGTACACTGTACTGATACTGCAGAACATTTTCATAGTCTGACCAATTCTTGTTGTATTCAAGGCAATGAGCTGAGACTGAAATAGCCTTGGTATAAGTATTAAAGGAGATGTAAGGCTGGGCAAAAATAATTTTGCCACCTAGATCAGTCAGGGTAGATAGGCACGAGCTTGGGACTTTAATGTAACTATTACAAGCATAACCAATCAGAATGGCTGCTGAGGGAAACTTTGCCTACTTGTTCTAAAAGACATTGTTGGAAGAGGAGGGGGGCTGTAGGAAGAATCAAAGAATCATTTCCATTTGGCTGGGATAAAAAAAAAAAAAAAAATGTTTGGCAAGTGGAAGTAGTAGCAGGACGGGGACAGGAAGAGGAGTGGTGTGGAGTGAGGTAGTCCTATGGGGAGGAAGACAATAAGGGTGAAGAGTTGTAATACAGGAGCAGGAGCAGAAAATGAATAAAAATGTAAAGGAGAAGTAGATCAAATGGAGAATGTTGGGAGAGAGGAAAGGATGTATTCTGATGGTTCAGTAATGGCCTACATGTTTCAAATTGACAGCAAGTATTGAGGAGTAGGTAACAGCAACAGTGGTCGGAGCCCTGATCAAAGGAGAGGTAGAGTTTTGGAACCCAGAAGTCAGTTCCAGATAGCCTAGTTGATGAAGGGGCAAGCCACTATGCCACAAAAAGGTACAAAAGCTTAATTACTGGCCATGGTGAGCAGAAATATGGTCTACCACTCAGTGTCCCATGAGGGGTAAAGGCTATATAATTAACCATATACGACGGGTGTCCCATATATGAGGACACCCGGAAAAATAAACATTGCCGGGCGTTCCGCCAGTGTGATGTTGGATCAGAGCTCGCGCTCTGAATATGTCGCGGGCCATGGCCGGCGCACAGGCAGATTCTGGGCCAGCCCACACGCCAATTTTGTAGCCGCCCAGAAAATATTATTTTCGGCTTCAAAATATACCAGTGTTAGTGGGTTAACAAGGAAATATGTTAAAGTTAAATATGTTAAAGAAAAAATGTGATTGGTTCCGTCTATATATCTAACTACACAGCAACTGCTTTTTGTAAAAAAAAAAAAATCACTCTAAAATGTACACACCCTCTAATTAGATGTGACTTTCCCCCAGGTATATGGTAATGAAAGCCTTTATCAAAAATTATCATTATTTTCTTTTTTCCTTCTATATTGGTCTGTTCACTCCTCTCTTATTTCTTGGCCATTCCTAATGAGTCTAATCATCCTCCAAGAGCTTTTTACACTCATGACAAGTCAATCCTGACACCCAGACCTCAGCCAAATTTTTCTATGACTGCATATTCCCTGTTATCCAGCCTTCAGCCAAAATTTTTCATGACATGAAGGTCAACTCATGTTTATTGGGTTAATATTGCTACCATTCCTCTCATTTGCAAATGATGGGCATTACTTACTGTGTTCATATAAAGCAAAATTGGTGCATCTACATTTTTTTTTTTTTTACAAAAACTGTCATTACATTACTTAGTACAGACTACCAAGACATGGCGTGTTGATGTTATGTTTCCATTTAATCATATCTTGTAAGGAGTTCATCATGAATGCCTACAAATGCAGATTTGGTTCATTCTTGTTATATAAGGGAGTGCATTACCATCATTTGTTCATCCTCAAACACCTGCAGTAGTGATGCTAGGGAGCCTACTTCTTGAACTTAGTCAAAAGAGGTACTGTTGGCCGAGTTGTGGTATTTGGTACCTATGGTTAGGAGAATGGTGTGCCACAGCCACACAGCCAATGTTACATCAATGCAAAAGACATCAAGAAGACTATAATCTTCACTATGGTAACATTTTGCAGCATGACATGCCAGTGAAGTTGTACAAGCTCATATCCACCAATAGTGCTTGTTTTTGGACAAAGAATACTCCACTGTAGATGCGTTTTAATTGGAATAAGTGGGAGAAAGCTCCCTGCCGCTGTAGCTTCTTTGGATCTTCATGTCCCTAGGAGGACCAACTGTATGAGAGTTCATCTAAGTTGGATATTTATCGGGCGTTCATCATCAATGAAATGATGTAAGTTTGTTAAAGAGATGAATAGGTTAACTAAGGCATCACACAAAAACCGAAAAGCTATGAACAACAGATGGAGCAGCTCTGGTCTTGGGACTACCTCCTATAATTATCCCTTTATTTCATGAATATGATACTCCTCATGCTAAGGGGTTTACTTGTGAAAGCCAGAGCATCACTGACATTATGGAGTAAACTTCAATATTTATATTGGTATCGGAGTTGAACATCAATGTGGATGAGTCTGCTGGAGGCAGCAGATTCTCACTTTCAGCCCAAGCAAGAAGTCCATGTTCAGGTTGGAGGTCTAAAGTTGTTTGCCAGTTCTAACCAGTGTTGGTTACACATTTGCCTTCAAATAGTATAAAGGGTATGACAAGTGCAGTTCTAGTCTACCTTAACAGGCAAGCTTTGCTTATGATAAGTAGGCAAAAGCTTTTCACTATGTTGCCAACAATGTACACACATAATGGATGATGGACAAAAGCACACCAAGCAAAGGAGGCAAAAGAGTCATCAAGCTCTGGGTCACCCTTGACTACAATGATGAAATGAAGGAGTCTGACCTTAGTGACCAGGGGAGCCTTGCACCAACCCACATAGAAGAGCTGGAAGTGGTGACATGATAACCACTAATACATATTGTGTTTAAAAGATGCTGGGTAGTGACCTGTTGCATCTGGACTTATGCAAGGAGATTGTTCATGACCTACTTAATATCCTCCTATCACAGTGCTCAAAACCACAAGACTACTTTCCCCTAGCCTTTGATCTGCCTCCCAGGCAAGAATCTGCATGGCCTCTGATGAAATGAAGGCAAACAACATTGTTGCCTCATCCTGCATATTTGAAAATAATGCGCTTTTGAAAAAACAATTAAGTCTTTCTTTTAGCTCCCATGAAAGTGATAATTCTTGGCATAATGAGTAATTAATCAGCATATTAACACAATGAAAAAGCTAATCTAATTGTTAATATGAGTATGAAATAAATGTAAACAGTGAATTCATATAATACACATCAAGCGCTGAACTCTTCAAAAGAAATATCTGAATTGCCACAGTGTACTCTGTGGTATCGTACAGTGATATCAATCATACAGGACCCACTGCATACAGATAAGGCTTGTTTTATGGCTAAAAGTGTATAAGGAAGGCCCACATTCAGTGGTATATTGTCCAAAATCTCAATGACTTGCCATAATTTAATTGGAAAGGCAAGTGCCTATAATAATAATAATGAAAATCATGGTATACAGTAATCAAGAAAAATAAGAACAATGATCTGATGATACAGGGGAAATGTTCTCTGATATGTCACAATTCTTCAACATAACATAATTCATCCCTATGGTTCAAAGGGATTTATTTCAGCTTTTTCGTGAGGGGAGGGCGTTGACAAGTAAAGTGAAGAAAGTCAACTGGGGGATTCCGATAGTTTTGAAAAATGAGCAATAATATCTTTTAAGCTATAATAAGATTTACAAAATTGTAATTTAAGCAAAGAAGAAGAAGAAAAAAAAAGACATAACAAAAAGCTATCTTATTGGCCCTTGGGGAGACAAACTGGACCTTAAGAAGAGCAAAGAGAGTGGGGTGGGGCCACCCCCCTACTAGCCCCCTTCAAATGATGTTCCTGCTACAGTCCTTTTACGACAAAAAAAAAAATAAAAAATAAAAAAAATAAAAATAAATAAATAAAAAAAAAATTAAAAAAATAATAAATAAATAAATGTCTGAATACAGAAGCTTTTTCTCCAAGCATTTAAAACTGAAATGTGAAGCCATCTACTTCTCAAAGCATTTAAAACTGATGTGTGAAAATAAGTTATCAAATAATTGGCTGTGAATGAAATGAGGATCACAACTATTAAGTCTTCCTCAGCTTCAACATTAGTTCTTGATATTATGAACACATGGTTTTGCATGTGGTGTGGAGAATGAGAATAAGAAAAAAGAAAGAAAGAAAGAAAGAAAAAAAATATATATGTGATAATGATAACAAATAATATAATAAATAAATAAATAAATAAAAGAGCAGCTCTGAACTTATACATGTGAATAATAATGCAAAACTATAACCAGGAAGTGATAAAAATGAAGACATGAATGTATAGGTAGATTTTAGAGTCTAACGGAGACTTTCCAACAAGTAACTCCCGAAACAGATGCTCAGTAATTATATAAATCAGCTGGTCAGAGAAGCAGGTGTTCAAAGTGAACATCAGGAACTCTACTTTTAACCCATACAGTCAGTTGTGTGTATGTCATGACACACACCTACACCCATGCCCAGATATACCCACTTCCACACCTGAATTGATAAATGCAGCAGCAAATTTCAGACTTTGATGGAAAATTTCCAACCAGTAACTCGAAAAGCTGATACTGAGTAATCATGCAATTAGAGTGTCCAGAGAAGCAGGTGCTCTAACTGACCATCAGGAAATCAATAATTTCAACCCTATAATTCTGAAATTAGCTTTTCTGCCTTACCCTCCTCTCACGTCCAAATATCACTGAGAGAAAAAGAAAAAGGAAAAGAAAGAGAAACAAAATGAAAGAAATATTAAAAAGCCATTTATGAAATGAAATCTAATATATTATTTTGGCCCATAGAGTCTATTATATACTGTGCACCTAGTTGGAAGAAAACTTTCCTCAAAAGAAGAAATGGGTAAGTTTTACAAATAGTTTAACATATTCGTTATTTTAATTCTTATGTGTAACAAGTTATATATATAAAACTTTTTTAGTAATTGATAAAAATGAGGAGACCAAAGGCTATCAATTATTATTTACCTGAGCAGTCCAAGATAAGAAAAAATGGGAATAAAGGCAATAAAAACAAGATGAAATACAAGAGGAAGGAAAGGATATAGCAACAAAACATGTGTGGTTTTATATAATTGAAAATAACTCAATTATTTTCAACCACCTAATTCCATTTGTGAACTACTTTTTGTCACTTATCCACTGCTAACTACCTCAGAGCCAGTACTTCACTGATGACAATTTCTGCTTTCCATCAGCATCGATCCGATATGAACCAACATCTATTTTTTCCTGGGGTCTACCTGCAAAATAAACAAGGTGTATTAAGTCTGCTTAATACACAATCTAAAAAGCAAATCTAGTAGCCTTCTTTAAGAGTAAATGATGTATATTTCTACTTCTAAAAGGAAAAAAATCACATTTTCTGCAAAACATGATTATGTGTAACCACTTGCTACCGGTGATGGCATGTTGTACATGGCATACCCACTGAGTATTTAATTTAGTAATTATTTTTACATATAGATGGCTCCACAAGTACTAAAGTCATCAATGAGCCAATTACGAGAACTACTTGTTTCACCTGCTTACCCCTTTCCTTAATTTTTGATAATATTTTCTAGTATTCAATTCTGCTGTTAGCAATGCCCAATAACAATATAGCAATTATAATGTTTATAACAAAAATAACAATATTGATAGCATTAGTATAAAAAGCGTTTTCCCGTTATTTCAAGGAAAGGTGCGGTCATAAGATGTACCAATTGACTCCTTGGTGGCTAAGCACCGGTAGAGCCATCTATGTGCAGAAACATTAAGAAAAAAAAAAAAACAATGCAAAACTGAATGCAACATTTTCCCATTGGCATTGGCTTAAAGAATCAATAAAATCCAAAAATAAAAAGTCAATTAAGGAAAATGGCATTTTGAAATTCACACACATTAACTTACATTTCAGACTGATTATAATCTTATATGTATTGCTGTATTGATGCGTCTTTTTTTTTTTTCACATTGAGAAAAAGATGTTAATGATGCTGATATAACAATGCTGGTACAGAGCTGCTACAGGGATGCCAGTACCAATAAAAAGTATCAATCAATGTGTCACACGATTCTGCCCACCTCTGGTTACTGTACAGTAGTAGAGGAAGTTGATGTAGTTGTAGTTGTGGTAGTTGTTGTAGTGGGATTGTAGTAGTGGTAGTAGTGGTAATCATCATAATGGTAGTAGTGGTAAACTGCAGTAGTAGTAGTTGTCACCAAGGAGTTAGTTATTAATCCTAGCTATTTCACCTGTTGAAGACCTGCCTACGTATTATTTTATTGTCTTTGATGTTCTATTTTAATAATAATTCAATAAGATCAATAAGAATAATAACAGCATCAATGTTAATAGTATTATAGGGAAAAATGCTTTTTACCACTATTTCAAGAAGTGGGGAAAGCAGGAGCATTCACAAGAGACTCCTTGGTATGCAATATAAGTCAGAAAAAGATACAGGGGACAATACATAAATCCATGGTTATTGGGTTAATGGATAAGGAAAACTAATAACAATAATAACAGAGGCAGCCCTAAACCAGAAAGAGGGGAAATAAAAAGAAAGAAACAAAAACAGCAATAAAAGTACTAACAAAAAGAACAACAACACCCAAAACGCACTGCAAAAATCATAGCAAAAATAGCAACAAAGCAAAATTAATCTTAACTTTAACTTATTCTCCAAAATCCAAGCCCTCCAAGTGTAATCATTTGTTAGATTATAAGAGGCAAACACTTGAGATGAACAGATAATAGGAATAATATATCTATCCGAACATTATCATGTAAACACTCATTTCCCAATTAATCTCTCTAGCTCTTGAATGATTTGTTCCTTGATTTATTCTGTAATCTATCACTTTCTCAAACCACCATTACAAAGGGAACAGGTAAAACACTAAAACTTGACAAATGTAAACCTAAAAAATTTTGATCAGAAATTTAATGTACACATTTACGAAGTACACAAAAGTAAGTACAAAGTACATACAAAGAAGAGATTAACGAAAAATAGTACCAGAAAGATACATACATAAAAACATGTGTTAAATCAAGTTTCTAGCAAAACTCCTTACCTGAGAAATGGAACTGTGGAGTTCAGTAATGAGACTGTGACATACGGCGCATTTTACAACCTGTTGAAAATAAGCATATGAACAAAATATATATTATGGGGGTATATACGAATAATGAGTGTATAGGGGAGGCAGAGGGGGCGGGGGAGATATACATGTAGGTATGTAAATGATGGATTGTATAGCCTATATAGATCTGAAATTTTACAGCAAGAATAAATTGTAAAGATAATAGATGATATATATAAATACATATATTATATATCATACATATCATATATTATTTATATAAATATACATATTTTATATATCATCTATATAAATATACATATATTATATATTACATATATAAATAGACATGTATATAAATCACCCACACACACACACACACGCACATGTACACGCACACATACACATACACACATCCATTCATTATGCATATCTATATCCATTGTAAATATTCATTAATAGTTACTAAATGTTAAGGTAAAACACTCATGTAAAGAAAATAACTATTAATATGTAAATTACTGATTGCAGAACATTACAAAACACAAACTGGAATTGAACATGACGACCTCACCTTTGACTTGGGTGTTTTTGATGCTAACACAGCACTAGCCCCCAGGAGAAGCAGTAACAGATGGAAGCCTGATGATGCCATTATTGATACTGAAAAAGCATGGTTGACAGTCAGTATACACTTTTACCTATTAGGCTATTTACAGCATTATCTTCGCAGAAATAATAAATCATTTTAAAACATTCTTTTCAAAGACTTCATCTTTTTATTTCTTAATCCTGATGAAGCAGTGTGGCATCCCAATACAGCATGTATCTAAAGCAGCTCCCCTACTTATTGACAAAAAATATCAGATTACATAATATGAACTCCAATCATACCTCCACCTTGTTTTTTCTGTCATGAATGAACCTGACCTGGTTCCTTATTTTCCAAAGAGGCCTTCTTGCCTGGATATATGAGGTGGAGGTTTGTTGGTCTTTGGCATAGTGCTAAACAGTGCAGAAGCCATGTACAGGGGGTCCTCGGTTTATGACAGTCTCGACTCAACATTTCTTTGATACAAAGCTAGAAATCATGTACAGTATTTATAGTTTGTCTTCTATGTGTTCCTTAAGCCCTAATTATGTTTTTATGTACGTCATAGAAGTGTCTTGTTATGTTTTAGATTATGACAAATACATGTATACATACTGCATTAGCATATGTATGTGACTTTGGTGCTTATGCATATACATACATGTACTGTATTTAGGTGTGTCCTGACTTACGTCAAAATTTGGGTTATGAGGCCATCGTAGGAATGGATTTTCATTGTTAGTCGAGGACCTCCTGTATAGTAAATGGACTACTGACAGTTTATTTGTAATATTTTGTCACAACTTTCTCTTTCCATCTCTCAATTATTATTAAGAAATTCCTGGATTATGAAGAATAGGTATAGTTCTAGTTTCACATACCATATCGTACAAGGTAATCTTTGCCGGCAGTGGATATAATGAAAGAAAATCAGTCACTTTTCCTCTATGGAACTCTATTCATAAGTTGATAAAAAGAAAGTTGTGAAACTTGTAATATTTTGATGTAGGACTACAGCTAGAGGAAAATCTACTGACACTGCCACAGAGTATGGGAAAAACTATAACCCACCAGTAAATATTATTTTTACCCCGGTATGCACAGCAAGATAGAGCTAAAACTTAGGAGCACTGAGTAGACCTAGGGATTAAACTTTATAGTTTGGATGCACTAAGTTAGGGCAAATTGAAGATGATATTCTTGTAGATGATATTCTTGTAAAGGACAAAAATTTGTATTGTTGGTACAAGAAATAATTTGGTCATCTGTTACAGAGAGTGATGCACCCTCCAGAGAATAAGTCCAAAAACTAGTGTATCATGCGCACCCAATAAACTAAACGTATCCTTTTGTATCTTTTATTTATTTCATAGACAGGGGGCAAGCCCCCTATACCACCCCTTTATTAGCAGTTTGTGCCAGCTTATAGAAAACCAAAATTAAGAAAACTAGCTATGTGAGGGTGTTATGAACTTACGGCCAGTTTATTAAAATTGTGCAAGGTCCGACTCAATGAACATTCATTATACAGACATGCATATAACTGAAATGAGTGCATATCAATCAGTCTAAACATGCATATCTAGACATAGATAAATGTATATATACCTGACAGATAGACATATGTATTTATTTGTGTTTATATGCATGTCTGTATGAAAATTCATTGGGTTAGTCCTCACACAATTTGAACAAACTGGCCATTAATTTCTGATATTTAGCCAATATTTTTGCAGTAAATATGAGGCCACTGCAACTATTGCTGTATTGTTTATGACTATATTCTTTATGCTCTATAAGATGGTGGTATCCATTTCCATCTTATCTCTGTGCATCGCTCAGTCACTCAGTAACGTCCCATAATCTGCAATAATGCGACTGTTGAATAATCTAAGATGGCAGTGTCCATTTCCCTCTATCTCTATGCATCCCTCTGTAACTTAAACCAATAATTGCAAGGTTGGAGGGCTGTGTGAAACTAACATTATATGTTAAGAGGAATTCAATATTCCAATCCATAACAAATACCAAAATACTTAACCAGGAAAACTTTGAACTAACCAATATGTCCTCCCATACATTAACTAAAGAATATAATGGATATCAACAAGTAGTATAATAAAACCAAAATAACTTGCTCCTGTCAATACCCTGTAAAATACATATTTATGAATGAATAAGTAATTTGTGAATATTACAACAAACTTACTGTAATGTTTGTAACATATCAACTAATTTCAAATTTTATAGCAAAAAAAATTACAGCAAATACTAACCAATGGAACTAGAAAGGAAAAAGAGAAAGAAAAACACATTGTACATCAAAAATAAAAGAATGAATGAAAAAAACTAAAAGAACAAATACAAAACGTTCTACCTGCCCTTCTTCCCCGCATCCCACTCGCATGTAAACAAAAACAAAAAATCCCTTTTCACCACAAAATACAAACAACACACAACATGCCACATACCCTTCCACAGATCCCTTTAGCACACACGTCCTAACCGCCAGCGAGACGACGAAGAAGCGAATGAAAGGGAAATGACAGAGAATGGGAAGGTTTCCGCTTCTCTTACGTGTCACTCGCTCGCCGGCCCACGTGGAGACTCGTACGTCCGCCAGCGCCGTCCTGCGAGTGCCTGACAGCCGGGTGGGAGACGAACGTGTCGTACTGCTTTCTTGATTTTTTGTGGTTGAGGGGTTGCATGTGTATGTATGGGAGGGGGGGGTGTAAGCATTATTATTTTTCTTAAATTCCCGATATCTTTACTTTATTCCTGGAAGTTTCTTTTCACTCGTTTCTTTGTGTAAAGTGTTTACCATTATTATCATTGTTTTATTATCATTATTTTATTATTATCATTATTTATTATTATTGTTATTATTATTATCATTATTATTATTATTATTATTATTATTATTATTATTATTATTATTATTATTATTATATTATTATTATTATTATTATTATTATTATTATTATTGTTATTATTATCATTATTATTATTATTATTATTATCATTATTATTATCATTATTATTATTATCATTATCATTATCAGTATTACTCTTATTATCACTATTATTATTACTTTTGTTATTATCATTATATATTAATAATAATATATAATATAATATATATATATTATTATTATTATTATATTATTATTATCATTATTATTATTATTATTATTATTATTATTATTATTATTATTATCATTACTATTATTATTATTATTATCATTATTATTATTATTATTATTATTGTTATAATTATTGTTATTATTATCATTGTAATAATAATAATAATAATAATAATAATAATAATGATAATAATAATTAATAATAATAATATAATATAATATAATATAATAATTATTATTATTATTATTATTGTTATAATTATTGTTATCAGTATCATTGTAATAGTTATTATTATTGTTATTATTATGATTTCATTATCATCATGGTTATTGTTACTATTATTGTCATCATTGTCATCATCACATATTACAATTATTAATGATATTGTTATTATTATCATTATCATCATTACTGCTTTTCTTATCATTATCATTATCATGATTATTATCGTTTTCATTATCATTATTATTATTATTATTATTATCATTATTATTATTATTATTATTATTATATTATTATTATTATTATTATTATTATTATTATTACTATTATTATCATTATTATTATCATTATTATTTTATATAATCATCATTATCATTAATATCATCATCATCATTACTATTATCATTATTACTATCATTATCATTATGATCAATATAATCATTCATTATTATCATATTATTATTATTATCATTATTTTCATCATCGCCACTATTATCATGAGCATTATTATTACTATTATTACTATTGTTATAATCATTATTAGTAATATTATTATTATCATTATTATTGCCATCATTATTATTATCATTATCATTATTGTTATTATTAATTACTGTTATAATCATTATAATTTTCATAAGCAACATCTTCATTATTTTTATCATTACTATCTCTATTATCATTATTGTTATTTTTGTTATTATCATCATCATTATTATTATCATTATTGTTATCGTTACTATCATTACTATCATTATTGTCATGATTATCATTATCATTATATTTATTATAATTGTTTTTATCATCAGCATCATTGTCATCAATACTATTGTTATTATCATCATAATCATTATCATCATTGTCATCATCTTTATCATTATCATTCCTATTTCTATAGCTATCACTATCATTACTATTATTATCGCTATAATTATTATTGTTGTTGTTGTTACTAGTATTATGAATATTATTTCTATTATTACTTTTATTATTACTATTGTTATTATTATTATTGTTGTTGTGTTTTGTTTTTGTTGTCGCTACTATTATAACCATCATTATCATTTTGATCATTTTCACTGTTATCATTATTATTATTATTATTGTCATTATAATAATAACAATAATAATAATAATAATAATAATAATAATAATAATAATAATAATAATAATAATAATAATAATAATAATAATAATATATAATAATAATAATATAATAATATAATAATAATATATAATAATAATTAATTTATTATTATTATTATTTTATTATTATCACCATCATCATCATCATTGTTATTATCATTATATTATTATTATTATTATCTATATTATTATTAACATCATTACTATCATCAATATCATTATCATTGTCATTGTTATCATTATCATCATCATTAGTATCATTATCATCATTATCATTGTTATTATTACTATCATCATTATTGTTATTATTATTACTATCATCATTATCGTTATTATTGTTATTATCATTATTATCATCATTATTGTTATCATCATCATTATCATAACTTCTACTACTCCTATTATTATCATTATTACCATAAGTATTTCTACTATTAGTTTTAGTATTGTTATTGTTATTGTTATCATTATCATTATCGTTATCATCATCATCCTCTTCTCTTTCTTCTCCTTTTACATATTCATCGTCATCATTATCGTCATCGTCATCATTTTTTTATCGTTATCATAAGTATTAATATCATCATTATTATCTATTATTGTTATTCTCAGTATCATTGTTATTATTATCTTTATTACTATTGTTATCATTATTAGTATTGTTTTTATTATCAGTATCATTATTGCTGCTAATATCATCATGATTATTGTTATTATTATCCTTATTACCATAATTACATTACAACTGTTATTATTACCATTTTCATTATCATTATTATCATCATCATTTTCAGTATAATGATACAAATCATTATCATTATTATCATTATCATCATCATCATCATCATCATTAATTATCACGGTTATTTTCATTATTGTCACTATTATTATTACAATCATTTTTATAATTATTATAATGATTATTACCATTAGCAATATTATTGTTATCATCTTTATCATTATTAATGTTGCTGATTTTGTATGATTATTATCATTATCATTATTGATAGTGAGACTGGCGGAAATTCCACGGGAAAATTAGCGTTCCACTTTCCCTCTTTCATCCTCACTTCTCCTCTCCTCTCCCCTTTTCTTCCCTCTCCGTCCGTGTCTTCTCTTCCCTTTCCCGCTCTGCGATTCCTCCCCTCCCATTTTAAGCCTACATCTCTGCCCTCCCCTCATTTTCCTCCTTAAGCTCCTCTTGTCATTCGTTCCCTTATCCCCTTTCTCCTTCTTCCATCCTTTTTCTTTTCTTCTTTTCCTGAGCCCCTTACTTATCCCCTTTTCCTCGTGAAGTTTCTCTGTTTCCCTTTCCCATTTCCCTTTCTCTTTGAGCCTTCTTCCCCTTCACTGTTTGTTTCCTCTCCCTCTTCCTTTTCCCTTCCTTCCTCCCTTCCTTCTTAATCTCTCTCCTCGGATAGCTATGTAAATAATAATGTTCTTAAACTAACGATATAACTTCGGTTCATTATACTTTCCCCAGAGAAGAAGAATGATGGCGGCATGTTTATGGCATTACTGTTGAATATCAGTAAAATGTTAGAGATGATTATTCTATCTTATTGTTTTTAGTATTTCTTGTTTAACATTAACGTCCTTGCTATTGCTCTTGTATTACTCGTGTTCTTTTTGGCACCATTCCTGCTATAGTACATGTTACTAACACACACACACACACACACACACACACACACACACACACACACACACACACAACCACACACAACACCAGACACACACACACACACACACACACACACACACACACACACACACACTATATATATATACATATATATATATATATATATATATATATATATACTATAATATATATTATATATATATATATATATATATATATATATATATATATATATATATATATATATATATATAGGCACACACATTGTAATATGTATGTACACATAACATTTGTTGATTTCCTGTATGCATATCTATTCCTGATCATACAGTACTACTTCATTTACAAGCCTGGACCTTGTAGTATTATACAACCCCTCCCCCCCCAACACCCACACGCATATATATGTATGTATATATATATCTATATACATATATATATATATATATATATATATATATATGTATATACATATATACATATATATATACATATATATGTATATATATGCATATATATACATAATATACATACATACATACATACACATACATACATATTATATATATATATATATATATATATATATATATATATATATATATATATATATATATAATATACATGTATCATCATATCAAGGGCAATGTATACAAAACACTCGGTTTTCAATTTCATTCCAACAGTATGCATATTCCTTACATGAAGGTTTCGTTTACAAACAGAATATTCAGTATATTCATGAAGCAATAAGTGAAAAATTCTCAAGTTGAATCAAAATGTTTCATGATCAGATGTTATATCCTTTATGTCCTTTGACAAATGACTACAAATATTTTTGCAAAATTATAGGATTTCAAAATCAAATATAATTACTGCAAAATATTTTTTCATGATAATAATTAGATGCGAACTTCATGTAAACATCATATATATGACTATAATGAATTTTGAAAACGTGACTGTTAAACATCAGTTTCCAATTTCGACTTCAGTTTGTTAACGAAGGTTCCCTTATAAAAACTGTTCTATTTGCAAAATACTATTCACCCAAATCTATAAGAAGGGAACTATGTAAGAAATGATTCGTATAATATTTCCCACAAAAACGAATACGACCCTAAAAAAATGTCCGTTAGGAATTTGCAGCTGTTCGGAGCTTCCTATAGAACTCTTGGCTGCGCGATTTCAGGAAACGGGTCAAAGCATAGGCTGAAATACGCGAGGCCTTTGGATAGCAAGATGCACAAAAGTGATGACTTGCAGCGATGTTCGTTCTTCCTAGTCAAAGTTCACTCTCTGTTCAACCATTAGCTGAAGACGAACCTAGAAGAAAAAGAAAAGTTTCAGGTTAGGCCATTTGTTACATGTGAAGTAAACAAGCCGGGGCAGACTTGTGACAAGGAATCAGTAACGCTACTTATATGCATGAATGTATAGTATATACGTACATACATGCATATACATACATACATTCATACATAAATGTATAT
Organism: Penaeus vannamei; assembly: GCF_003789085.1. Lineage (NCBI taxonomy): Eukaryota > Metazoa > Arthropoda > Malacostraca > Decapoda > Penaeidae > Penaeus > Penaeus vannamei. The sequence goes on along the minus strand of NW_020872954.1, from coordinate 121,461 downwards.
ATGTACACACACACAGATATATATATATATATATATATAATATATATATATATATATATATATATATATATACACACACACACAACACACACACACACACACACACACACACACACACATATCTATCAATCTATATACATGTGTACTATATATAATATATATATATATATATATATATATTATATATATATATATATACACACACACAAACACATGTATATGTGTTTATGTGTGTGTGTATGTATATAATAATGTTGGTGCTGAGGGAGGGAAACCATGCAACACAAGTAAGGTAGACTGCTGGTCCCTCTAGGTTGCGAGCGCTGGGACTGGGGACCGGCGTTACCGTCCCGCCCGTATCCCTGTGGCCGCCAACCTAGCGTGAAGCTTGAGGGGCAAAGCCCGCGGGACCCTACAGATGGATTATGGGACCTGCAGCCAGCCAATCCTCGCTCTTTGCGACAGGATGATCGGTTGCCACTTGTCGAGGGAACTGAAGCGGCTTGTCTCTCAGAGGTGAGGAGACCTAACAGCAGAACAATCGGTGCGGGTGGCTCTACCTACTACTGACTGGGCCACAACGATGATCATCTTCAGGGAGTAGCCATACCCATCTCCAGTAGACTTCAGCCCTCGGTAGTAGAGGCTACTACGGTCTATGAGCATATAATGGCACTGAGACTGATGCTTGCATTTGGCTTCATGCCTCTGATTGCACTGTATGCTCCTACTGATGTTTGTAAACTTGATGTAAAATATATATTTTACACCAAACTTGCATATGTGATGGACACGTCCTTGAAGAGATATTGATTGACTTGAATGTAGTACCTAGCTGTGATCAACCTGGCTATGAGATGTCTGTCGGACCTTATTACTCGGGGCTGATGCCGGCAGCGAGATGGGAAATGTGACTAAGGAGATCGACCACATCCTCGTTAGCACTCAGAGGATCCTCCATAATGCTGGGTATATCGGAGTGCCGACTTCTGTGGTACCGATCATAGATTAGTTGTAGCTACCTTCCCAGTCCATTGATCAGGTGCTTCAAGTGGATAGGCTCGGGGAGGGTGTGTGTGTGTGTGTGTGTGTGGGATACCTTCAAGTGTGAAACGCTTGGCGAATGCCCGAGATCAAGAAAAATTTCATCTGAGAGGAAACAGTGGAACCCACAGATGCTTGATGTGCGGCTCGTCTGACAGAGGATCGAGGTTTGCATCGTTTCCTGGTGCACAGGACTCGGTCACTGCTGTAAGGGACATGGTACAGTTTACCAGGAGTCTCGCAGAGGTCGTAAGCCATTTCTTAGTAAATGACCTTCGTCCCGCCTAACAAACCCTGAGAAATTTGAACTTCAAATCCTCCTCACAGGCAACTGTAGTCCTTTCAGTAAGTGGCCGTATCATCTTAGATCCTATTGGGTGTGGGCGTTGGGCTGCGTTTTTTGAACAGTTGTACCTGGTTGATATACCAACATTTAACTTGGATGCGAGTAGTGTCGAGATTCCTTTGCTAGACCCACCTTTCAGCGAGGTTCCACCCTCCCTAATTGAAGTTATAGGAAGATCTCTAAGCTTAAGAGTGGTAAAAAAGCAAGTATCTGGGGTATCCCAACTGAACTGTTAAAGGCTGGTGGTGAACCTATAGCATGGAGTTTGCATGCTTTCCTGGGCCGGTTTCACTAACGTACTTACGATGATATAATCACTGGTAATTATAGTTACCATGATAACCAGACAGCGGGGATATTCACTAACAACTTACCATGGTAAATATTACCAGTGATCGGAGCACTAGTAACTTCTGGAAGACGATGCCATCACGTGTTATTGCGTCAAAAAATCAATATCTAAGCAAAGTTTTAGGTTTGTTGTTATACATGATATTACTATTACGATGGCAAACAGATATCACAATACTGACATGGTGAAGGAATGCAAATTTCACATGAAACTAGCTAGAATAAAATTCACACAAATTCTCGTGAAATTATAGGCCTATTTTATACTAGAACGCATGGAATCGATAGATAAGTGAACTCTTGAAGAATTCTTCTCTGAAAAAAACTACCTTGCTGAAATATAAACTGTCAACGCCAACGTTAACCGGGTATAGCAATTTCTGTGTCTGTCAGCATTTAAATAATAAAATCCAAAGCGCATGGGCAAGAATAAGCTTGAAATATTTTCTTTGACTACGGATGGCAATGAATGGAAATTTTGTTGTTCGGTCCGGCCTTTTTTAACAGTGGTGAAAAAAAAGATTAACAAAAAATTGTTTGGACTGTCTCTTTGGTTTGAGATAAACAATGGCATATTAATATAAGTGTTTGTATTGGTTCCTATACAGTAAATGTATATCCCACAAGGTGGATGTAATCAAATGAATATATCAATTCTTTTCTACATCAGCTTACATATTGATTTAGCTGTGACGATCATCTTAAAAATCTCGCCGTGTCTAATGCTGTTTACATGTTACATGATTGGCCGAATGAACCTTAAAGTTCATGTATACCGCTTACTGATTACTGTTAGCCCTCTTTTGGCTAACATTAGCATGAATTGATTTACGATTATAACTCAGCTGATCCAAATTGCCATTTCTTCACGAATCCCACTTCCCCATCATTGGTAAACGCAATGGTAAATGACTGCTGGTAAATGCGTTATGATCATAAGTTAGTGAATCCAGCCCCTGGGTGCCATTTGGCAAACTGGTACCATCCCCGCTGACCTCCTGGGGAGTATGGTCATCTCTCTTTGGAAGGGGATTGATGGGACTGCAGCAATCGCGAGGCATTGCACTGCTCAATATCCCAGGCAAGGTTTTTGCTTACATCCTCCTGAGATATGTCAGAGGCCATCTGCTGAGGCACCAAGGGCAATCTGGATTCACTCCTGGTAAGTCCACAATAGACTGTATCCTGGTGCTTTAGTCATTGTAGAGCGCCATTGTGAGTTTGGCTGCTTGCAGCTTAAATTGACCTCAAGAAGACATTCAGTATGGTGCATCAGGAATCATTCTGGGGAGGAATCCCAAAATGGATTATTGGATTAATTGCAAGTTCTGTAAAGTGTGGTGGGTGCTTGTCGAGCTTCTTTCCTGTTAGTTCAGGAGTGAGGCAGGACTAGTTCATGCAACAATGCTTTTTAACATTTGCATGGACTAAACACTGGGCAGAGCTACTGTCTAAAATGAATGTTGAGTAAAGCTGGACAATATCAGGATTACCGACTCTAGATGCGTTTAGCAATGAAGCGAAGCCCCTGAGTCTAGAGGTCTCCTGGACAGAGACCAAGATCCAGGACTTTCAGGGCCTGCTAGTAGAACCTGTTCGGTTGGTACATACTGTGAAGACACTGAAGTTACAGAGAACTTTACTTATCTTAGTAGTTAAGTTCATGATTATGGGCTGTCAGACCAGGAAGTCATTCGATGATGGATTGGCAACAGTATTTGTAGATGCTGTTACGTGTCATAAAGGCCCATACTGCCAGTTTTACTATACTGAAGTGAAACCTAGACGCTATCCTGTGCCTTGGAATTTCACCTTAATGACATTTGAAATAGCTCCTTGCGCCGGATCATGGGGCCTAGTTAGCGGAACCATATGTCCAGTTAGTCTCACAGTTACACTGTGAGATTGATACAGGACCTATTACTTGCATTACCGTGATCGCCTATTCAAGCTATATGGCCAACTGGCTCATTTCCCATCGAATGATTCTGCTTACTGGCTCATTTCCCAGCGAATGATTCAGCTCACTGGCTCATTTCCCATCGAATGATTCTGCGTACCAGGTTGTCTCTGAGACAACCGTGGGTGGAGGAATCCTGAGGGACCATCTAAGAATTCGTTTAACTGATTATCAAAATAAAGGGTTCTTGAGGTTCTTTGTTATTCCTTTTTAGTATCTATGAATATACAATAGTATCCATGACTGATTTTTGAAGAACCTACAGCGAAGGATGATTATACAAATATATTCTACTGTCAGCACATAATCGCCAAAGTTCTTACCTTGCGATGGCGCACTGCAGGAAGTTCAGATTCAATTGTGGCTGTATCGGGTTCCGTTGTGGTTGTATCAGGTTCAGTTGTAGTTGTATCTGGTTCCGTGATGGTTGTATCGGGTCAGTTGTGGTTGTATCTGTTCTGTGACGGTTGTATCGGGTTCAGTTGTGGTTGTATCTGGTTCTGTGACGGTTGTATCGGGTTCAGTTGTGGTTGTATCAGGTTCTGTGACGGTTGTATCGGGTTCAGTTGTGGTTGTATCTGGTTCTGTGACGGTTGTATCAGGTTCAGTTGTGGTTGTATCAGGTTCTGTGACGGTTGTATCAGGTTCAGTTGTGGTTGTATCTGGTTCTGTGACGGTTGTATCAGGTTCAGTTGTGGTTGTATCAGGTTCTGTGACGGTTGTATCGGGTTCAGTTGTGGTTGTATCTGGTTCTGTGACGGTTGTATCAGGTTCAGTTGTGGTTGTATCAGTCTGTGACGGTTGTATCGGGCTCAGTTGTGTTGTATCAGGTTCTGTGACGGTTGTATCAGGCTCAGTTGTGGTTGCATCTATTGTAGTGGTTTCACCTGTAATGGACGAAAATAGCTCATTATAGCATAGTCACACAAAAGGATTGAATCGGCCTCTATATGTGACTTTGTGTTTGTCTCTCCATACGCTGCGTACGCTGAACGAAATGTAGGATTTGGCATTGACGTCCCTGCTACCTGCCTGGCCACAAAAATCCGATATGACACACAGCTGTTCCGTCCTTTCTGCTGATAAGTAGGCGTGAGGGGAAGGACGCTATCTGCCGTTCTAAAAAATGCATTCTTAAAGACAAACAAACAAAAAGAACGATAGATTAAAGACTATACACACTCAAACGGTCAGTTTTATTATCTGTTTATCTATTAATATAAACACACACACACACACACACACACACACACACACACACACACACAACACACACACACACACACAACACACACACACACACATACATATATATATATATAAATATATATATATATATATATATATAATATATATATATATATATATATATATATATACATACATATATATATATTAACTTAGTTCAAGGATTTCGACATAAACTGTCCTTTCATTTAAAAACAATTAAACGGGTTTTCATTTTGCTCTAGGAAATGAACAATGTACAGAAAAGAAATCCTTTCATATTCTTTAGATTTTTCTTTCTTTTCGTGTGAAATTAGATGGTTAATCGACATGGAATGTTGTCTAATGTCATATCAATATTATGTCTATAGTATACAGACCGAAGCCGTAGCAATGAACTGAAACGTCTGGAAGATCGAAAGCTAGTTGGTTTAATAAAGCATTTTCCAACGAAATCGAAACAAGAAATTTACTGAGCCTAAATTTGTCTGGACTTTTGTCTGGAATTATCCATGTTGCCAAAATTGTTAAAAGAAAATTACGCCAACTTGAAAATATGCATGGTCAGTACACTGTTTTGCCAGTCAGTGAGCATGCGCAGTTTTATGTAAAACTGCTCTGAATATATACGTAAGCATACATACATACATACAGATAAGATCCTATATCTATCCATGTCTATTTATCTTTTAATCTACCTAACTATCTATCTTCCCATCTATGTCTATCTATGATTATATTCATTACACACACACACACACCACACACACACACACACACACATATATACATATATATTCTTACCATTTAAAGCTGAATATAATGTTTCGAGCTGATCTCTTAGGGAATCTATTTCGCTGGAAATATTCATGATGAGGGGCGTGATGGTCTCATTCGTAGACGCTATGCTTGCTTGCAGACCTACTGTGTTGTTAAAGCTGATATTACCGTCTGTCAGTAATGTAGAAATATCTTAATGACGTTGACAAAAACCTTATTGTGTCGTTGTCCACGATGCAATTTCCGCGTCGATCAGGACCAAGATGTCCTCCAGCACTTCGTCAGGGGAGCCGCTCCAGGAGCTACTGGCGTCAGTACAGACGGGGGTGATCGTGATGCTGGCCGCTGCGCTGACATCAGGGTGTGTAAGTGACCGCTTCCAACGCCCACCACCAAGTAAGCCGTGAAGAATACTTAGTACGAGTTGCAGCTGTTGGTACTGTGGCAGTCGCCTTTCCAGCTGACTGAGTCTTGCTTCGAGGGCGGCTATTCGGGCTTGGATCGAGGCACTTGTTGTATCAGGCTCAGTTGTGGTTGTATCTGGTTCTGTGACGGTTGTATCGGGTTCAGTTGTGGTTGTATCTGGTTCCGTGACGGTTGTATCGGGTTCAGTTGTGGTTGTATCTGGTTCTGTGACGGTTGTATCGGGTTCAGTTGTGGTTGTATCTGGTTCTGTGACGGTTGTATCGGTTCAGTTGTGGTTGTATCTGGTTCTGTGACGGTTGTATCGGGTTCAGTTGTGGTTGTATCTGGTTCTGTGACGGTTGTATCGGTTCAGTTGTGGTTGTATCTGTTCTGTGACGGTTGTATCGGGTTCAGTTGTGGTTGTATCTGGTTCTGTGACGGTTGTATCGGGTTCAGTTGTGGTTGTATCTGGTTCTGTGACGGTTGTATCGGTTCGTTGTGGTTGTATCTGGTTCTGTGACGGTTGTATCGGTTCAGTTGTGGTTGTATCTGGTTCTGTGACGTTGTATCTGGTTCCGTTGTGGTTGTATCAGGTTCTGTGACGGTTGTATCAGGTTCAGTTGTGGTTGTATCAGGTTCTGTGACGGTTGTATCGGGTTCAGTTGTGGTTGTATCAGGTTCTGTGACGGTTGTATCAGGTTCAGTTGTGGATGTATCAGGTTCTGTGACGGTTGTATCAGGTTCAGTTGTGGTTGTATCTGGTTCTGTGACGGTTGTATCAGGTTCAGTTGTGGTTGTATCTGGTTCTGTGACGTTGTATCAGGTTCAGTTGTGGTTGTATCTGGTTCTGTGACGGTTGTATCAGGTTCAGTTGTGGTTGTATCTGGTTCTGTGACGGTTGTATCAGGTTCAGTTGTGGTTGTATCAGGTTCAGTTGTGGTTGTATCAGGTTCTGTGACGGTTGTATCAGGCTCAGTTGTGGTTGTATCAGGTTCAGCTGTGGTTGTATCAGGTTCAGTTGTGGTTGTATAGGTTCTTGTGACGTTGTATCAGGTTCAGTTGTGGTTGTATCAGGTTCAGTTGTGGTTGTATCAGGTTCAGTTGTGGTTGTATCAGGTTCAGTTGTGGTTGTATCAGGTTCATTTGTGGTTGTATCAGGCTCTGTTGTGGTTGTATCAGGCTCTGTTGTGGTTGTATCAGGTTCAGTTGTGGTTGTATCAGGCTCTGTAGTGGTTGTCTCTGGAAAGAAAATAATATATTTTTTTCACTGATAATTTCAAGAATATAGTAAACAAATATGATATTAATATAAGGATATTAGTAACAATAATGACTATCGTAATCAGCGTCAATAATGACACTAATTTACAAATGATAACCAAACCGGTAACCGTTGTAGTTGTCTTTGGTTATGTTGTGGTTGTTTCTGGCTTATTTGTGGTTGTACCTGCTTTTGTAGTGGTATCAGGTTCAGTTGTGGTTGTTTCCGGTTCCGTTGTGGTTGTATCTGGTTCCGTTGTGGTTGTATCTGGTTCCGTTGTGGTTATATCTGGTTCCGTTGTGGTTGTATCTGGTTCCGTTGTGGTTGTATCTGGTTCCGTTGTGGTTGTATCTGGTTCCGTTGTGGTTGTATCTGGTTCCGTCGTGGTTGTATCTGGTTCCGTTGTGGTTGTATCTGGTTCCGTTGTGGTTGTATCAGGTTCCGTTGTGGTTGTATCTGGTTCCGTTGTGGTTGTATCTGGTTCCGTTGTGGTTGTATCTGGTTCCGTTGTGGTTGTATCTGGTTCCGTTGTGGTTGTATCTGGTTCCGTTGTGGTTGTATCTGGTTCCGTTGTGGTTGTATCTGGTTCCGTTGTGGTTGTATCTGGTTCCGTTGTGGTTGTATCTGGTTCCGTTGTGGTTGATTCCGGTTCCGTTGTGGTTGTATCTGGTTCCGTTGTGGTTGTATCTGGTTCCGTTGTGGTTGTATCTGATTCCGTTGTGGTTGTATCTGGTTCCGTTGTGGTTGTATCTGGTTCCGTTGTGGTTGTATCTGGTTCCGTTGTGGTTGTATCTGGTTCCGTTGTGGTTGTATCTGGTTCCGTTGTGGTTGTATCTGGTTCCGTTGTGGTTGTATCTGGTTCCGTTGTGGTTGTATCTGGTTCCGTTGTGGTTGTATCTGGTTCCGTTGTGGTTGTATCTGGTTCCGTTGTGGTTGTATCTGGTTCCGTTGTGGTTGTATCTGGTTCCGTTGTGGTTGTATCTGGTTCCGTTGTGGTTGTATCTGGTTCCGTTGTGGTTGTATCTGATTCCGTTGTGGTTGTATCTGGTTCCGTTGTGGTTGTATCTGGTTCCGTTGTGGTTGTATCTGGTTCCGTTGTGGTTGTATCTGGTTCCGTTGTGGTTGTATCTGGTTCCGTTGTGGTTGTATCTGGTTCCGTTGTGGTTGTATCTGGTTCCGTTGTGGTTGTATCTGTTTCCAATGTCGTTGTATCTGGTTCCGTTGTGGTTGTATCTGGTTCCGTTGTGGTTGTATCTGGTTCCGTTGTGGTTGTATCTGGTTCCGTTGTGTTGTATCTGGTTCAGTTGTGGTTGTATCTGGTTCCGTTGTGGTGTATCTGGTTCCGTTGTGGTTGTATCTGGTTCCGTTGTGGTTGTATCTGGTTCCGTTGTGGTTGTATCTGTTCCGTTGTGGTTGTATCTGGTTCCGTTGTGGTTGTATCTGGTTCCGTTGTGGTTGTATCTGGTCCGTTGTGGTTGTATCTGGTTCCGTTGTGGTTGTATCTGTTCCGTTGTGGTTGTATCTGGTTCCGTTGTGGTTGTATCTGGTTCCGTTGTGGTTGTATCTGGTTCCGTTGTGGTTGTATCT
>NW_020872954.1:75000-77500 GCF_003789085.1 Penaeus vannamei | reverse complement strand
GACCTTATTTAAGGGATTTCTCTCGCGTGACCTTTTGTGACACTTGGCTTGACCCTGATCGATATCACAAACTCGATTACAAAGGCAGATTCAGCGAACTTGATGGCGGGGCGATAAGATCCTTGGTAAGGTGATTTGGTGCCGGAAAAAGTTTACTTTGTTATTTTGAAGAATGTTTTCCTCCCTATCGAATTGCGTGCGAAACACAACGACATATACACGCTTTAATTAGCTCCTTCTTGTTCAGTAATTCTTAGCGAAATGTGTGTCCAGCTCTTGGTTGCGGCGCAGGTGAAGGGCCAGCTGCGCCAGACGTCGCCACCTGCTCGGCCGCCCGGACGCCCACGCCGCGCTCCCGTCGGCCTCTCGGTCACGGAACAGTCATTCTTATAGCTCGGCGGGATAAGGATCGTTTTCGCATTTCCTATCGCGCGACAAATATAGAATGGAGTGCATGCTCTCGCGGAGAGACACAGACAGGATTTGCCAAAGAGAGCATGGTGTCTCGTGTGCATGAAAGCATGACGCTCATGGCAGCGTGGCTGCGCTCATGACGGCAGCGCACAGGCGCTGCCGGAGCCACACTCCCAGAGCGTATCATGCTGTCATGAGGCTGATCCTACATATGTTTATTTACCTATCATTTATCATCATTATTTTTTAATCCTTTATCAGTATTGCAGCTATGTTTAGAATGCCTTCTTTTAACATGCCGTTGATTTTCCACAGGCCTATTCACATAAAACGTTCCATTCAGATGTGTCCATTCAGCAGTCACGGTCTTACTCTTCATTCTTCCGATAATCAGTTGAATTTTAAAACTGTTCCTCTGGCCAGTTAAACCGCCCGCCCTCAAGTCGCAAGAGCCTCATTTAGCTGATAAATTGCGGCTCTCCCCGTCTCTGTCTGTCGCCTTTGAGCATTACTCCGCACACTAAGACGATCTCGTATCCTTCAGTACTGGCCAACGCACGTGGAAATCTCCCCGTTAATGCAATCCTGTGCCCGCGGATTATGTCCAATCACCCGTGCAGCCGAGTTGCAACCTTTCTCAACAAGACCCTTTGCCACTGGTTTCTTATACCTTACTACGCATAGCAACTCATAGCTTGTAGACATCAGCTAATTATTCAAGCTTGCATACATCAAGACTTGCAGAATCCCTCCTTCCCTCCTTCAAACAACAACGCGGCCAGAAAGTGGATATCAATTTGGTTCATGGAGGGACGTGTCAGCTGTGAATCATGGCCACAAACCTAATGTTATTGTGGCCATCAATAAGCCAGCTGATACTTTGCATATATATGTGTATCTGATCTGAATATGTTTTACGTTCTCCACAGGTGGTAGCAGAGGCTTCATGTTGTAAACAGGCTGATATTTATTTCTGAACATCTGTGGTTGCGTTGACAGCGATGTCAAACAGGGATTTTAGATTAAACTAAACTAATCTCTCAAAGATGAAGCACAGACTGCAACGGGAGGATAAGGTTTTATATTGCTGCAAAATAATTTATCTTTTGCTATATTTTGTTTCGTAACTTCATGTACCACAATAGTCTCTGATTGTGAGAAAAATTGGTGAAAGGAACAACATGCCAAACGTCTTTCCAGTAACATCGCTTTTAAATATGAATGTTTCGAGATAAAAATTATCTGTTCTACGTTAACAGCACATGACTTAGTCTTTTCTCTCACCCCAGTGCTACGTGCCTGACATCAGGAGTTTGGCCTGAACGCACTAAATAGGATTGACTTGCTGGAAATGCTGTAATAACCTAAGTAGTACTATCAAAATAATTTCTTCCCGTGGTACACAGCACTCAACATGTGCTGTATACTGATCTAACTTTTTGTGAAATTACATTTTCGAGGTAATTGCTCAAATAAGGAAAGACCGAAAGCTTTTCATATTTAAGGAATTTTATTTGAAGGTTTCTTTCAATGTATCTGTCGAATGACTTGGCTTTATTTTCTAAGTAAACATCCTTGCTTCAGACATAGTTACTAAATCCACTAAACACGGACCATTACAGTTGAATAATACATAAGGTTACACAGAAACTCTAAACAAACAAAAAGAAAAACCCTGACAAAAATTCCTTGTCATCCTTTGTGAATTTTGCGCGCGTCCTGCAGTGGCGCCGGGAGCCGTCACATCGCCGTCAACCGCGTTAATTCCGAATAAGTTGCGCCAAAGCCACGCGGTCGTGATGCACTTAGCCACGGAACAGAATCTTATCTACATCTTATTCTCCAGGAATGTTTTTAGATTACTTAGCAACGTGGAGCCGCTCAGATATTAACACGCCGAGCTATTTTCTGCAATTTGCGTGAAGAAGATTCTGCCGAGAGAACTAAACCCTTGTTGAATTGAACGCTGCATTCCTCTTCCTCTTCCACTTCCTTATCTAAAAACATCTTCCCCCAATAGCTCTTCATTGACCTACTAACTACGCCCACATCCACCTAACCATCCAGACCAACCACATCCACCTAA
>NW_020872954.1:57500-60000 GCF_003789085.1 Penaeus vannamei | reverse complement strand
AAAGATAAAAATATGAATAATGACGATGATAATAATATTAACAGCAACAACGGTGATAATTAGGTTAACAATAAAAATGATAAAAATGTTGATGACTAAAATGATGATGGTTATAATAACAATAATAATATTAACAATAATGTTCATAATGATGATAACGATAATAATGACTATGGAAACGAAAACAATACTAATGATGATGATAATAATGATAATGATTACGATGGTGATGATGATTGTAATAATGAGAATAATAATAATAATAGTAATAGTAACAATAATAGTGACAATAAGTTATAAAACTAATAACGAATATAATAATAAGAATAATAATAACCATGATAATGAAAATTATAATAATAATGATAATAATGATAACAGTGATAATGATGAAATTAAAAATGATACTAATGAAAATAATACTACATTGGCAATGATGCTAATGCTAGGGATAATAAAAATGATAACAATAGTAATAATAACATTAATAATGATAGTGTTCATTATAATAATAATAACAAGAGCTACAACGATGATACTAATGATAACAATAATGATCACAATGAGAATTGTTTTCAATATTATGACTATCAGAAAAAATAATGATAATAATAATAACAACATAGCAAAATGATAAATGATTAAGTAGTTTCAATGATAGTATCAAAAGTTTGGATTAACATAATGATAGTAAAAATGATAAAAGTCAATGATAATGCGAATGTAAATAATGTTCATAATAATAATAATAATAATGATAATGATCATGACAATAATATTATTAATGTTAATAATGTTGAGTTGATGTTTTTAAAACACCTTCCACCTAATAGTGGTTAATAATTTCAATTCCAATCAATGGTCTGGTTAAATTTTTCATATATGAAATAATAATATATTCGTACTAAGTTACAGCTGCCAGTTTTTCAAGGTCAATTCTAATACAAATAATGACACAGTTACTTCAATATCGCTGCTGCCACCCCCGAGGTTTTGGGTTTCGGAACCAAAGAACACCTAGTTTTGACTTATCTAATGTTACTCTGAGTAGCGTGAAATAACGGTCTAAAGGCTCGTGTGGTACCTTGAATTTATTCCTCTGACCCAGAAACAATTATATCCAATTTATTTTATTCTATTATCATATGAAAATACACAAGCTGCATATCACAGTTTATATTAGAACTGGTAACTAAATCAATTCAAGTCTATAGTTAACTTAAACTTTACACCCTCCCTTTTCCTACTAATTATAACACAGTAATCATTAAAGTAAATGTACTAAAAACAAATGTGAGACAAGATCCAGATGCAAAACCACACTCTCAGGTATTTTTCCGTTATTACCTTGGATGAACAAATGATCAAACCTTCACTTCCAATTAAATAGCATTTCTCTTTAATGGATCCCTTTGATCTGATGATACTATGCCCAATATACTCAAATGGAAATTCCGTTGCTGTGTCCATGGGCTATAAGAGAAAAGAAAAGAATTTTTTAATGGCTGACATTTAACATGGTATGTGTTGGCTTTGATAAATCTTTCTCAACTCCTCTCTCTGTGAAATGAAAGCCAGGAATGGCCTCATTATCACAATTCAATGCATGTGGATTTATGGATTCAAAATTTATGTTAATTCAATTATCCAGCATTACAACCTTCAATTTCTGGGTAAAACATGATTATTAATACTCCTCTGAAGAACAATATCCGGATCGCCATCAAAAATTGATTGCGATCGAACAAACAAACAAACCTTAATGGAAGTAATAATAATAATAATAATAATAATAATAATAATAATAATAATAATAATAATAATAATAATAATAATAAGATTGATCATAATAAAAGTAGTAATAATAATGAATATGATAATAATAATAAAAATAATATTAATAATATTGATCATAACAAAAAAAGTAATAATAATGAATATGATAACAATGATAATGATAATGATAATGATGATAATGACTATAATGGCATAATAATAATAATAATAATATAATATAATAATAATAATAATAATAATAATAATAATAATAATAATAATGACGAATTAAAAACAATAAAAAATAATAATGATAACAATAATGATAATGATAATAATGATAATAATAGTTATGATAATAACAGTATTATTAATAATAAAAAGAAATAATAGTAATAATAATGATGAATAGTAATATCAGTATTAGTAATGATAATAGTAGCCGTAGTAGTAGTGAAAATTATAATTATAATAATAATAATAATAATAATAATAATAATAATAATAATAATAATAATAATAATAATAATAATAATGGTAATAATAACAACAAAAATAATAATAACAATGAAAAGTTAAATAACAAAAATAACAATAACAATGAAAAGTAAACAATAAGAAAACATTAAAATGGAAATTATTGATAATAATGATAATAATAATAATGATGGTAATAATAATACTGCTACTACTATTACTACTAATAATAACCATAATGATTTTT
>NW_020872954.1:35000-42500 GCF_003789085.1 Penaeus vannamei | reverse complement strand
AGTTGGTGAAGGATCTGAGCCAACGGAAAGATTATCTCATTGAAATACTTCTCATCAAAAATTGTAAGTGATTGCCTTCAGCGCATCTGAACCAGCATTTGATGCAAGTCAGGTTTCTGCAACATTCTTTCGTGTCCTTGCGACAACGCCATCCGGTGACAAACTGCATGAGAACGCCAGGCCCGAGGTGGTCGGGAATCCATGAGCGAAATCACCATCGGAACCTTGGCGCCAGATGTCGTAGCTCCGCCGGCAGTCATTTCACTGGGTCGTATTCCGGACGCGTGAGACCGACACCCTCTTCGGGCTGTAGTCTCGGTGCAAAATAATCAGGGTCCATCCCCACCGCATCGCATTAAATAGCAGTGTCAACCGATGTCAGCCAATGCATTTGTTCACATTTACGAAATGTTTGGTGCAGTGTCAGCATAATAATATCCAAATCACAAAAAAGACGCGTGTCTATTACTCATAATGATACTACTCCACCACTAATGATAATATTGATAGTACTAATACTACCACTCATATCAGTGCTGATGCCAAAACTAATGGGAACATTTATAGCAATGGCGATGGTCATGATGATGATACTACTAACCATTAGATAATAAAACTAACAAATAATGATAATGATAATAATAGTGCTACTACAAGTACCACGACTGATATCAATGAAGTAAATAAAGATATTGACAACAACAAAATTAAAATAAAAAGTAATGATATCAAGATATCAAGAATAAAGATAATAGTATTGGTAATGAAATAAAAAAGGACAATGATAACAGAAATGATAATAACATCAATAATATTCATAATGGTAAGTATCAAAGATACTGTTATTGATGATAATTATGATAGTAATGATTATGATAATGAAAATAACAATTATAATAATGATAATGATAATGATAACAGTGATAACGAAAATAGTGATAATAAAGATTATGATAATGATAATGATAACAGTGATAACGAAAATAGTGATAATAAAGATTATGATAATGATAATAATGATAATGATGGTAATGATGATTAAGATGATAGTAGTAATAGCAATAATAATAATAATAATAATAATAATAATAATAATAATAATAATAATAATAATATAATAATAATAATAATAATAATAATAATAAAGGTAATTGATAATAATAATAATAACAATAATAGTAATAACAACAAATATAACAATTACAGTTACAATAATAACAAAAATGATAATAATGATGATAATGATAATATTAATAGTAATGATATTAATGGTAATAATAATACGAGTAATAATCAAATAATAATAATGATAATAATGATGATGATAGTGAGGATAATGATGATAGTAAAATGATAACAGTAATAACAATAGAGATGATGAAATTTAATAATGATAATAATACCACCGTCAAGGCAATATGGTCACTCATGCAATAAAAATATTCACACTTGAAGAATTACAATAAAATCATCTCTTTCTGAAGCATACTGGTGGCGCCTGTGTGTCCCTCTCTCGCAATGCTAATCAATCTTTAAAAAAAATCCTGGGTCCGGATCACTACAGAAAAACTAATTTTATCTAAATCGCGATAAGCCACACCTCTGGTAAAATCTTAATAAAAATATGTTCATAGCTTTTTGACATATTCTGCGCAGGATCCGGATCACCACCAAAATCTAATGGCATCCAAGTTGGGCTAAGCAAAACCTTGTTCATAAAATTTGTTTATAACTTTTTTGAGTTATCCTGCACAGGATCTGGATTATGATCCGGATCACCACCAAAATCTTAAGGCATCTAAGTTGGGCTAAGTCATACCTCTGGTAAAAGTGTAATAAAAATCCGTTCATAACTTTTTGAGTTATCTTGTGAACAACGAAGCACAAGATAACCGATGCTACCAAAAACATAACCTCCGTGGCGGAGGTTATAACGATAATGATTATATAAGCAATAGTGATAATAATGATAATATCAGTGATAATGATACTGCTAATAAAAAAAATGATAACAATGATGGTATTGACGTTAAAACAGGTAATGACAACAATGATTGTAACAATGATAATATTGATGATAATGACAGTGCTAATAATAGTTTTGATGATAACAGTTTCATAATTCACAATGATAATAAAAGTAAAAGTTCTTTCGTACTTCTGCTACTACTAGTGGATACCTTGAAAATAATTTATATTAGTTACATTAATATCCCTGGCAATAATGGTAATGAAAGCAATAATGATAGTGATTAAGAAAAATATTGATAATACTCTCAGCATCCAGAAAAGGAGTTGTATTCGGATAATAATCTCAACAGGAACGATAACAGGAACAACAACACCAACGCCGCCGATGATGATGCGAATACCTATGCTAATGATGATAGTAATAATAACTGTGATGATAATGATGATGATGGTAATAGTAGCAGTAGTAATAATACTGATGATGATGATATTAATCATTATAATGATAGTGATACTGAGAACAATGATAATAATAGTAACAGTAACATTAATAATGATAATAATAATAATAATAGAATAATAGTAATAGCGATAGTAGTGATTATGATAGTGATGATAATGATAATGATAATAATAATAATGATGCCAATAACGATAACAATATTAATATTAATAATAGTAATGATACTAATAATAAAAATGATAATAATAATAATAATAATATAATAATAATATAATAATAATACCAACGATATTGATAGTGATAATAATAATAATAATAATAATAATAATAATAATAATAATAATAATAATAATAATAATAATAATAATAACAACAATGGTGATGATAATGTTAATGATAGTGAAATGATAATAATTACAATAATAATAATAATGATAATAATAATGAAATACAAGTAATAATGATTATGATAGTAAAGTTAATGATAATAATACTGCTACTATTACTAATATAATGATATTAATAATGATAACAATGATAATAATAATGATAATAATGATGATAATGATAATAGTAATGATAATAATGATGATAAGGATAATAGTAATGATAATAATGACAGTAATAAAAACACTAACAGTAATATTGATAATGATAATCATAATAATAATAGTAATAACTATGATACTACTACTACTACTGCTAATAATAATAATAGCAATACAGCTGCAAATATAAATGATTAATAACAATGGTATTCATGACAATGATAGCCATAATAATAATGATGATAATAGTAATAATCATAACAATAATAATGAAAAATAAAAAATAAAAAGAGTAACAATGACAATGACAGGGATGATGATAATAATGATAATAATAATAAAAATAATGATAATAATAATAATAAAGCATAATAATGATAATAATACTAATACTAATAACAACAACAACGGTAATGATAATCATAATCATAACAGTAATAAAAATGATAACAATAATAATAGTACTAACGATAATAATAATAATAATAATGATATAAGTAATAATGATAATTAATACCATTGATAATGATACTAATAAAATAATAATGATAATAATAATGATGATCATTATATTTATAATGATAATAATTGTAATAACAATGGTAACAACAACAATAATAATGATAATAGTAATAATAGTGACAATTATGATTACAAAAATGATAATGAAAACGATGGTACTAATGATGGATTTAATGGTAATGTTATATATAAGGATAATCGTAATAAAATGATGTTGATAGCAGCAATAATATAGTATTAATTGTAATGATGATGGCAATAATGTAATAATAGTAATAGTAATGATGATATTATTGGTGGTAAAAGTAATAATAATGATATACTACTATTACTATTACTACTGTTATGATAATAACGATAATGATGATGATAATTATGAAGATGATAATGATACGGAAAATGATAATAATGATGATAATGATAATGATGATGATGATGATAATAATAATAATAATAATGTTAATAATAATAATATTAATAACGCTAATAAAGATAACAAAAATTATAATGATAATGATTATAATAATGATAATAATATTAATAACGATAAAAATATTAATGATAATAACATCGATGATAATAAAAAAGTAATATTGATAACAATAATAGTAATGGTAATAATAGTAATAAGGATAAAAAATAATAATGATGACATTACTATCATCTTTTAAGTTTTTTTTTTTTTTTTAGCAACTAAGACTTTTCCGCGGCGGAAATGAAAATCCCGCAGCAATATTGGATCATTGCCATTCTAAGCATCTTCTTGCAAGGCGCAGGTCAGGGACAGCTTGCACATGTTGCTTTTGTAAGCCGGGGGTGGCTAGGTTCAGCGCTGCTCGACCTAATTAGCATAAATCTATTATTTACGACGGACCTGCTGGAGTGCGAACGATACTGGCGGCCGGCAGCATATCGTAGGCATCGGCGTATGCGAGACGAGGTTCTTGTACTTTTCTTGAGAAGGAAAGAAGAGGAAAATTTCCCGATATTCTGAGCGCGGAAACACACTCACTCCTTTACTCACACTCATTCGCTTACTCACAAACACACTCAAACACACACACGGAATACTTTCCTTACCGATTTACGGAATTGTTTCAAATTGTCCGCCTCGACTAACAGAGACGAGAGGAGCTGCAGAAATGGGCGAGGCGCACGCACGCGGGCACCCATCCATTCATCCATCCACACGTCTGGCAACAGAAACTAAACCAGTCTGCAGGAAACCTTGAAACCTCGCCAGTGCAAAGTATAAAAAGACAAAAAAAAAAAAAAAAAAAAATTTTTTTTTTTTCTCCTTCATTCTCCTAGTTCCGCTTTGTTTAATGGTTCGTCAGACCGGCTGATCGCTTGTCCGAAACGCGTTGCCTTCTCGAGGGAACGGCAGTGATACAATGGTTTTACACACACACACACACACACACACACACACACACACACACACACACACACACACACACAACACACACACACACACACACACACACACACACACACACACACACCATTTAATCTATTTATCTATATATCTATCTATATATATATAAATATAAATATATAATATTTTATATATACATATATATATATATATATATATATATATATATATATATATATATATATAATATATATATATATATATATATATATATATATATATATATATATATATATATGTACACACACACACATATAAATTCTAATTGCGCATGAAACAAATTAATTCAAATGACGAATCAAAGATTTCGACATGGACCCCCCTTCACGAAATATAAGAATAGTGTTCTGCTGATCTTTGATTCAGGTGTATTATTTCTAATTATTGATGTTCAATACTTAAAAAAAAAAAAAAAAAAAAAAAAAAATCCATACATTGTATAAACACGTGAGATAGGCACTTCATGTGAAAATTTGGTATTAAAGTATCAATGCCTATTTAGGATCACTACTACTTACTCCACAGACCTTATGACATTGCACTTTCACTCCGCATTACATGGGCATGCTAACTGAAGCGCATCTTCGTCTGGTATTCTCAATGGTGATCCAAGTCTCCTCCACCACTATGACGTCTCGATGGACAGTCGCCAGTAAGCAACAACCTTAGGGCCAAACAGAAGTGCAGAAGGGTTGCTTCCTTTCTGCCCTTGCCAGTTTACAGATGTCTACTACAATCTGATGACTGTACCATGGAAAGTTTTCTGGCCAGCCCAACCATTTCTGGTAGACCATATCACTACATTCTGGACGGTGTCCCGGCTCAGCAGATAGCTGGTCCAGTTATATGAACATGTCCTCCAACCTTCGCTAGTTTCTTCATAAAAGTAAGTTTGCATGTTGTCCCGTACCTGATCCTAGTTGATCCACGTTGACCTTGTGTCTCTGATGTCCTTTGTCCTTCTCTCCTCTATTCAGCTTCTAACCCCTCATCTGCCATTTACTTTTACTAATCCCAAGGAAACGTACTGGTGCTTTTCTATCTCTTTAGGGTCTGTTTCTCCCTCCAATTGCATGTGTCACTACAGCTATCTATTTCACCATCTCTATTATCATTATTAGCTTGTGTGCTCATTTCATCCTCACTCACATCTCCATTGTGAAAGCAATCGCCAACGAAAACCTCATCACAGCGAACAATAAGTTTGATTTAGTCTGTGGGTCTATTAATAATTTTCCGCTAAATAGGTCTTTGAGTTGAAAAGCAACATCTCTTATCATAGCTAATACTTCAAATAGTCTTCTCCATTTTTTCTGCAGTTTCCTACTGATACCTGGTTCAAACATTTCCTTCACAAACACAAACTTCTAGTTTTACCTGTGACATCATACACTTTTCTGACCTACTTAGTATTTTAATCTAGCTTCTGGCATTTCTTGACAGTTTCATGCACCTCTGCCACATCATTTCCGGGTTCAGTTATGGTAAACGACTATAGCCTGCTAATCGGGGTGGTGCTTATCCAAACATTGCCCACTACGGGCTCACCATCGTGGCTCCATGTGTGGCTCTGTTCACTTTTCATTGTGTTTGGGTAACAGAGGCCACTTGCGGGGTTGGCCCTCATTACCTGCTTGTTCCATGTACTCGCTCTGCAACTCCACTTCCTTTAAGACGGTAGGGCATTGACTTTTAAGTCATCTGGTACTACAAGGCTAAAATCTATTCTCTTATCTTTCCTCACAGCTGTTTCATACAATAGGCCATCTTCTAATTGAAAATTGTGCAAGACATTTCTTAACTTAATTTCTTTACTGAACCCCATCTGTGTCCAGTTACTTCGTACCAATTATTTTGTCTAAAGTCATCTTCTGAGAGACCTAAGAAAGTTTTGCTTTCCCTACTGGCTGTGATCAGGGTTCTCAAGACTGGTCTAGATAGCTGGTCTGCCACTACATTCGCTTTCCCTTTAACATATTATATTACAAAACTGTATCTCTTATCTCTAATAACCATCTACTTATACGAGAGCTTTTAGTTTTCTTATGAGAGATGTTCGTTCACCAAGGGTAGATGGTCTGTATATATCATAGTTCGGTTTCCCCAGATATATTGCCCAAATTTCTGGCACGAGAGGACGACTGCAAGAGCCTTCTCGTCAGTGAGAGAATATTGGCACTCTGTCGGGTTCATCATACGACTGTAATATCCTACCAATCCTTGTGCTCCACCTGGCTGAATCTGTGCGAATACTTCCCCAATACATCCTTTGCTTACATAAGCTGTTGGCATGAAAGGTTTTCCGTTTGTGCTGCCGCTATTATAGCCGCATTCACTAATCTACTTTTCGATTCTATAAATGCTCTGTCACAGTCTAATGACCAAATAAATTTACTATCCTCCTATGTCAGTTCCTTGAGGGATTTTGCTATGTGCGCAAAATTAGAAACGTGTTTCCTATAGAATCCACACATTCCAGTGATACTTCAAATTTCGAATAGCTTTGATATTTAAAGAGTGGTTTGCAATCTTCCTTGGACACTATGTATTCTAAGAAT
>NW_020872954.1:10000-20000 GCF_003789085.1 Penaeus vannamei | reverse complement strand
TGATGATGATAATGGTGATAATGATAGTGATATTGATAAAAAGAATGATAATGATGATAATATTAATGATAATGGTGATAATATCAATAATAATGATGATAATGTTAATGGTAATGGTGATAATATTAATAATAATGATGATAATATTAGTGATGATAATATCAATGATAATGATGATTATGTTAATGATAATGGTGATAACGATAATGACAATAATGATACTACTACAGCTACTACTCGTACTCCTGATGATAATTTTGATATGATGGTGATAGATATGATGATGATGATACTGATAAGATGACAATCTGCAGTCGTTGGCGTCCCCTTGGGCGGCTCATTGGCTCCCGTCCAATCCTACTTGCCTGCTTTTGACGTCAGAAGGATGATGCTCAGATGGCGCCTGGGGTTGTGGCTCGCGCTGACCCCTAACCCTCCTCTCCTGTTTGCGAGCCCTGTCTGTGGTTCAAAATTAAGAGACAGAGGAAATGAGGCAGGTCGGGTAGATAGATGAAGAAATACATACACACAGGCAGCACACACACACACACACACACACACACACACACACACACACACACACACACACACACACACACACACACACACAGAAAGAGAGAAGGAAGGACGGAATTTGCAAAGGCGAGGACCGGCGCGCGATGAGCTAAGAGAGCAAGCGAAGCAGCACACACGGCGCTTGTACGATAAATCAAAAGCAAGCTCGGACCGAACGAGTTTCTCATTGTTATGGTAAAGTCATGTTATCAAAGCGCATCCAGCTATGATAATCCTTGTTAGATTTATAGTTTATATTCATACATTCTGCATAACTTGCAGATTATCAAAATGCCATAAATAACGACGCCATAAATAAAACACTGAACTAAATGTACGTAATAGAAAAAGGTGACATAATCAGTAACCAAACAGAGATTTATTTTACAGAAAGATTAGAAGATAATTCAGTAAAATTAGTATATGAGTGTAATGAAAGATTTACTGCAAGCACGAACATTGATAAATGAAATTTTGATTAAAGCATTTCATAAATCTTACCTGATTATATGGGCTCTGATATACAATATAATAATAGAATGATTCCAACACGATCCAAAGAGTTGATAAAGGAGATAAACTAGAATTAGCAGTTTATCTCTGGTTTACGATATATACATATATATTTACATTTATATATATATGTATATGTACATATATACATATATATACATATATGTATATACATGTGCGCGCGCGCATACACACACACACACACACACACACACACACACACACACACACACACACACACACACACACACACACACACACACACACACACACACACACACACACACACACACACACACACACACACACACACACATATATATATATATATATATATATATATATATATATATATATATATTATATATATATATATATATATATATATATATAATATATATATATATATATATATATATATATATATATATATATATATATATATATATATATATATATATATATATATTATATATATATATGTGTGTGTGTGTGTGTGTGTGTGTGTGTGTGTGTGTGTGTGTGTGTGTGTGTATGTGTGTGTATGTATATATGCATGTTCATATACATATATATATGTATATATACATACATACATAATATACACACACACACACACACATATATATATATATATATATATATATATATATATATATATATATATATATATATATATATATATATATATATATATATATATATATATATATATATATATATATATATATATTTACACAGGTAGAAAGATAAATAGATATAAAAATAGACGTATATATATGTATATATCTATCGATCTATATATATTCAGACACACGCACACACACATATATGTATATACATACACGTACACATACATACATCTATACACACATATACAGGTATGTATATATTATACACACATACATAACATATACATATTATACATATATACATATATATGCACACATACACATATGCATACATATAAATATATATGTACATATATTTTTGCATACACACACACACACACACACACACACACACACACACACATATATATATATATATATATATATATATAATATATATATATATATATATATATATATATATATATATATTATATATATATATGCATAATATATATATATATATATATAATATATATATATATATATATATAATATATATTATATATATATATATATATATATATATATATATATATGCATATATATATATATATATATATATATATATATATATATATAATATATATATATATATATATATATATACATTACATATATATATATATATATATTATATATATAATATATATATATATTATATATATACATATACATATATATATATAATATATATATATATATATATATATATATATATATATATATATATATATATATATATATATATATTATATATTGTATATACGCACTGTACATACATGCACTTACAAATATACTGTCAGTCAGTCTATGCAGAATAGGACTAGTACTGCGCAAAAAAGAACAGTTTCAAATTAATTATCAAAAGTTAAAAATATTGAAATAGATTGAAAGTTTAAAGAGTAATTCATTGATCAATGATGTTCATTTATGGGGTTGCATCGACTGCATGTCGTCTGCGTCCTCGTTCGTTTTCCCGGTTTTCCTAACATCAGTAAATCGCTTCGGTCCCTCCCTCACTACTGAGCGCCATCCGGCCCGTCGGTCGTCAGCTTCTCCAGCTGCTGATTGCTGATACCTGCTAGGCCAAGACGACGCTTTGGGGCCTTGCCTCCTCCTTCGGTTCGGATAACAGATCTCGCGGCAGTCGTTCTTCGGACATTCTGATGACTTGTCCGGTCCATCTGAGTTGTGAGTAATCATGGCTTCCATAGTCACCATGCCCGCCCGCTTCAGGACTTCAACGTTCGTGATATGGGACCGGATTCTCAAAAGGGCCTTAAAATTAAGGCGCGCCGGAGGCCTTGACCGTCCTGCGTCGACGTAAGTCACGGCCCGTCTAAGGCGCCGTATCTCGGCCTTAGCTTCTCACGCACAAACATTTTTTATTATTTTTTATTTTATTTTTATATTCTATTTATTATTATTATTATTTTTTTTTTGTATAAATTTACCACTCATATTGCAAGGTGGACCGGGTTTCGCTGTCGCCACCCGTTTATTGAGTCTTTGAAAGGGTTACTTTATTCATAGTATTCACAGTTTTGTGGTGACGAAGCAAAGCTTCATCTCGGAAGGTGGTAGTCAAATTCTGGCCGGAAGACCAGCCTTTGTGGTGGATATCCGCCGGCGACATCGCCCGTCCCTGACATCAGCAGCCGCCATCCGCCCCGACGATCCAAGGCGGGAAACGCCATTCCCAGGGCTGCGCCCTCCAGCCACTCGAGAGAGCTGCCGGACGCCGCCCGCTCACGACGCCCGAAGATCACGAGTCCCTCGCAGACGTCTTCCTCTTCTCCTCTTGCCGGAGATGCCCAACGTCCCCCTACCGAGGCCAACCGGCAGCCGAAGCTAAAGTGGGCCGCAAGGTCCGTGGCAGTCACCCCCAAACTGCTCCGACGCCTAGTCGTTGGCGCCTCGTACCAAGCGGGAAGGTGGCCAGCCTCGGTCGTATTAGCCGGCGCTCCCCAACTCGAAGAGGGTGAAGAAGGCGCCGTAGAAGGTCCCGCTCCCGGATCGCCAACGAGAAGGCAGCACCAGCAGAGCCCCAGGAGAACCGGGACACACCGCCCAGGATCAGCGAAGCACCCCATCACGCAGAAGAGTCGGCGCCCACGAAGCCCAGACACGCAGCAGGAGCCGGAGTTATCCTTCGGGTGTGACCCGCCCCCCGGCGACTACAGACAACATCGAAGGAACGAGGAGAGGAGAACGATCGAAGGCGGCACTCGTTGAAAGGGTCCGAGAAGCTTGCAGACGATGTCGGTGAAGTAGCTCGCGTGGAGCTGAATGGCCGCCGGAAGACGAGTGATTTATATATATATATATATATATATATATATATATATATATATATATATATATATATATATATATATATATTTTTTTTTTTTTTTTTTTTTTTTTTTTTTATAAGGCGCCTTATCCCTGCCTTAAATGCCGCAGCGCCGTAAAGCACATAATGCGTCGGATCTTCAGTGGCCAATCACAGCTGCTGTTTCAGGCAACTCTTAGGGAATCTTGACCAATCAAAAGCCGCATTAACCGTAAATGCCAATCAGCTGATTTTGTAAAAATAACAGTGTCCAGCCCGTGGCATCATAAAACTTTTTAACTAATATGTTCCAGAATAAGTAACGCAGAAGAAATGTACAAGATTCTTAATAAAATGGAGTTAATAATGCAAATAGTGACATTAACAATACTAATAAGAATATGTGAATAAAACTTACATCCGAAGCGAAGACAGCACTGTTTACAGATACAACACCTAACCCAGAGGTCGGCAACCTTTGGCACGAGTGCCAGACGCAGGGCGCTTGTCTATGGCACGCTATGTGATTCAGAGAAAAAAAAAAAAAAAAAAAAAAAAAAAAAAAAAAAAAGTTAAACAGCAAAATAATGAAATAATGAGAGAGAGGGAGAGCGTCTTATTAATATGGTCAGCTATATTTCAAAATCGAAAAATATTAGAAACTACTGCGAATGATCATGCAGCCTATATATTTTTTGTTATAAAGAGTACTAAATGCTACAAAATTATTACATTCGTGTTATGCATGTGCATGAAAATACATTTGGGTATCCAGCGCTGAAAAGAAAACCTGGCACGCAAGGTTATGAATAAGAAGACATTAATATCAACTGGCAAACTGTTCAAAAGGTTGCCGAGCCCTGACCTAACCTATCGGGAAAAGTAAATCACAGTTATATTTGAATATTACACTTGTTGCCTTATTTAATAGTCCACAATTGGTTCATGTACACCTAATGTCAATATAATTTAGTAAAATACAAATTGCAATGTTGTATTAATTGTTCTAGGGCTGGAAAATGTCATTTATGGTTCGCCGTAACTCGCTATGCCTGCTAACCTAAGGCGCCTTAACTCGCGCCAATATGGGGAGCCCCTTGCTCGGTGTATGGCCGTAAGATCGCTCGCCCGTCAGTTACGGCGCCTTAAGGCATTTGAGAATCCGGCCCTAGGTCTTTCCAGATTTAGCTTCGTATTCATTTAACATTCGCATCGATTTAACATTCCAAAGCACCTTTCGTTGTCCGAACGCAGGTGAGGCGGCCCGCAGCCGTGTGTTGATCTCACATTCCATGGAATTGCCATTTGCCATTGTATATTCCAGGTACATGAAAGTTTCAGCTTTGACGAGTGGCATTCCGCTCAGTGGGAGCCGTGGTAGGGCATGCGGCTGCCCAGGCACCGGCTGGTAGAGTACCTCGGTTTTCTTGATATTTATAGTCATACCATATACATACACACACACACACACACACACACACACACACACACACACACACACACACACACACACACACACATATATATATAATATATATATATAATATTATATATATATATATAATATATATATATATATACACATATATATATGTGCGTGTGGCCGCTTCGGCAAACTTCTCCAACAGCCGCAGAATATCGTCCAGTGCGTGTGACATCAGCACAGAGTCATCGGCCTAGAGAAGCTCACAGATGCACTTCACCAGTGCGTGAAGTTGGGATTTTAGTCGTGCAAGGTTGAAGAGTTGACATTGGCTAGAAATAGCGCAAAACATATAGGAGCCAGTGTGCATCCCTGTTTGACTCCCTGAAGCACTTAGAAGAAGTCGGAGGTCTTACCATCGACGATTACTGTGGCTCGCAGGTCCTTGTGGAAGGCCCTGATGATAACCAGGGGCCTTGGTGGACATTCACCAGGATGGGATATTAGGCGTTCCTTCCCACTGAATCAAAGGCCTTTGTGAAGCCTATGAAGATGTGTATGTGTGTGTGTGCGTGTGTGTGTGTGTGTGTGTGTGTGTGTGTGTGTGATATACATGCATGTAGAACATTTGTGAACATAATGCATAGTTATTAGGATTCACAAACTTTTTTTTAGAATGAGTTACATATCACGAGCTTGGATATCATTATCTGATGATATCCAATGTGGGACGTGTGAACTCACTGAACTGTACAGGTTCCGAGTGAGGTCATGAAGACGGAATACTGATAGAAGTCCTTAGACTGAAGGAGCAGACTGTCAGCTTCGAAGACTTCGACATGTAAAAGCAGCCAGCAGACTCAAAGACACGAGCATGGAATAGCAGGTTGTAGACTGAGAAACCGCCTGTGTAGAGAATGCACACTTTAAAAGTAATGGGGACGCAGACAAAAGGAACTTTCGTCTGCCTGTGAATGAAAACAAACTTAGCCGTACCTGAATATTCAGTTGACGTGTGGCTGTCGGGAACAGATGCACAAGGAGTAGTGATTTCTCTTTGCCATTTTACGGAACTTTGGTCAATGTAGTTGCCAGAGCCATGCTATAAACCCATAAACCTGGAAGTGGCCATAAAAGCAGAAATTGGAAATCCTCGACATAACGAGCATGATAACTACACAAAGGACTACGTGTTTCATGGCCCTGATCACTGGGTTCATTTGTATTTTTTTACGATTTGGAGGCTAACCGAAGTAACTCTCCGACCCGCTGCATTCTGCAACTTGATCAGCCTGATACGATGACTTAAGATCCACTTCTCAAATACTGTTTACTTACAGATAGAAGAGATAAGAAATAGATATAATCTTGATGTGTACATTTGAGGTCTTTTTGCTTTTTTCTTCCAACATAATCTCCCTACAAACACAAGAAACAACTGCTCTGGACCTGTCTTTAAAATTCCCGAACGGTTAGAATCTCAGTCTTGTTATGAATGATTCGTATGACAAATGCTCAGTAATTAGACAAGTGTGCAAATGCGCACCTTCATTTCTACCTCGCCCTCTCTCCCTTCCTCCTTCCCTCCGTCGCTGGAGAGAGAGAGAGAGAGAGAGAGAGAGAGAGAGAGAGAGAGAGAGAGAGAGAGAGAGAGAGGAGAGAGGAGAGGAGAGAGAGAGAGAGAGAGAGAGAGGAGAGAGAGAGGGAGAGAAGAGAGAGGAGAAGAGAGGAGAGAGGAAGAAGAGAGATAGACTGAGAGAGGGAGGACAGGAGGGAAGGGAGGAGGACTTTCATACATACATACATGGCTGCATATATTTACATTTATATATATTACATATATACTTACTTATGAATATATATATATATATATATATATATATATATTATATATATATATATCTATTATATATATTAATAATATATCACACTACACACACACACACACACACACACACACAATTCACAACAACACACACACACACATACACAACATACATATATATATATATATACATTATGTATATATATATATATGTAATACATATTATTATATTATATATATATATTATTATATATATATATATTATATATATATATATATACACACATATGTATATATATATATAATTATAAATAATATATTATATATATAATATATATATATAATATATAAATATATAATATATGTATATATAATATATGTTATATATATATATATATATTATATATATATATATATATATATATATATTATAATTATGTATATTATATATATATGTATATATATATATATACATATGTAATATATAATAAATATATATATATATATATTTATATTATATAAATATATATATATATATCTATTATTATATTTATATATATATATATATATAGTATATATATATATACATAATATTTATATGTTATTAATATTAATTATATATAATATATTATATTTATAATTTAAATCTATATATTATATATATATATATATATATATATATATTACATATATATATGTCATTATAAGTATATATTACATTATATATATATATATATATATAATATATATAATTATGATTAGGGTTAATGAATATATATATAATATATATTAATATATATATCATTATATAATAGTACACATACACTTATACTACTTCATAGATACACTTACATATATACATATAGATACATATCATACATACATTTTATATCCATATATATATATAATGTATATATAAATATAAATATATATTATATATATAATATTCTACTTATAATATAATATCATATCTTTATATAATATATTATACAATATATTATATTCATACATATATCTATTATATATTTATAACTATAGTATATATATATATATATCATATATATGTTACATACGTTTGTATATTAATATATATATTATATATTATATAATAATATATATATATATAATATATATGATATATATTATATATGTATATTTATATATATACCTTATGTATATTGATATATAATATATATATATATACAATTAATTTATTATAATATATATTATATATATATTATATAATAGTAATGCTTATATATATTCAATGATATAATATATTATGTTATATAATTTATATATATATTGTTAAATATATATATATATGTATACACTATCTAATATATGTTTAATATATCATGATATTATATATATATATTAATATTTATAATATTATTTATATATTATGTATAATATTATATTATTATATATATATATCATATACCATTATATATGTATATGCATATTGTATATGATAATATCATACATATCATATTATATAATATTATATATATATAATTCTTATATATATATTTATATACAATATATGCCTGCTATATATTAATAGTATATAATATATATATTTATAAATTATTATATATATAGTTAATATATATATAGTGAATATTAGATATTATAAACAATATTATATATTATATATATATATATATAAATATATATATTCATATATTATATATTATTATACTTTAATATTAATATATGTGTGTAATATATATATATATTAAATTATAACTACTTAATTATTATATATATAATAGATATATCATATATATATATATATAATATATTATAAATACACACATCACACACAACACAACACACACACACGCACACACACACAATATTCACACACACAAACATATATACACTATATCTATATACATATATATTATGTTTATATATTATATATATTAGTATTTAATATTAGTATTTTATATATATTGTATTATATATATATATATATTTAAATATGATAGTTATATATATTATATAATATAGCTATTATATAGTACGTTATTATATTATATACACCACACACATGTATTATAGTACGTATCTATATTTATTATATATTAATAATATATATATATATATATATATATAATTTATATTATAATATTATTATATAATCTAATATTAATATATATATATATATATAATAATATTAATATTAATATACTATATCATATACACACACCAATAATAATGTCTCAATATATATGTTATTATCGCATCCTGATGGATGCAATGGAAGCATAGATGATCAGAATAGTTTAGAGAACGAAAGCTATTATAAATATGGCTAATAGTTATAAGACGAGAGAGAAATGATCATTTTATAGTTTGAATGAGAGAAGAGAGATGGAGAAAGAGAGAGAGATAGAGACCACGTGAAGAGAGAGAGAGAGTGAAAGAGAGATGAGAGAGAAAGATTGAGTAGAGAGAGAGAGAATATAATCTATTTTCGTAATTACATATGAAATAGCATTGAAGAAGAAATGAGATAAGAGAGAGGGAAAACCGAGAAGACAGAGAGAGAGAGATGTTAGAGATATTAAATCTCGATAACAAAGGAATAGAGAGAAGAAAATAGATAGAAAGAGTAGTATAGAGAGTGAGTCAGTATGAGTATGAGACTGAGAGAGAGAGAGAGATGTGTATTGAAGTGACTACGA
>NW_020872954.1:0-7500 GCF_003789085.1 Penaeus vannamei | reverse complement strand
AATATATGATGATTGATATGAGTAGTTTGTTACATGTGAGACGTGTAATGAATATGTGAATAAGGATGTATGTTGTGTGATACCTGTAATGAATAAGAATTGGATATTTGCTGTTATGTGTATGTGGTGTTTTGTTGTTTTTATTTAATTTGTGTGTTATTATGTCTTGGTTGATGTTTGGTTTTTTTGGGGTGTATGCGTTGTTGTTATGTTGAGGTTGTATTATGTTTGGTTGTTTTTTTTTTTGTTTCTTTTTTTTTTTTTTTGGGGTGGTTTTTGGTTTTTTGTTTTTTTTATTTTTGTGTTGTTATTTGTTTTATTTTGGTTATTTTTCGTTCATTTATTTTATGTCGGTGATTATTATTTTTTTTCTTGTGGGGGATGGTAGTTTTTGATTCGTTTTGTGTTTGGGTATTGTTTTTGTGGTGTGATTTGTGTGCGTCGGATGATTTATTGCTTTTGGATTTCTGTATTCTGTTTTTTTTTGTTTGTCTGCTGTTTCTTAATTCCGCCTTAGTGGTTAAGTCTTGTTACATTCGATTGATGCTTCGTCTTGTTCATCTATCCTCTCGTTGGCTGTGTCCATGATGTCTGTAGTCTTGAGCGCGGCTTTCTCTTTTCCCCTGATGTGTTCGTGTTACTTGGCCTGCGATAAGTGTTGTGCAGTGGTTCCGGAAGTCGATTGTGCCTCGATGCTCGCTTCGCCGTGCTCCTCTTCTGCTGCTCTCTGTTTTCTTGTCTTTACTGCTCCTGTTACAAGTAATGTTTGTCGCAGTCCGCTCCTATATTGTCTGTTGATGTGTCTTTTATTAGGTATTTAGGACCTTGTGGAAGTGTTCCAGTCTTTTCCTGTGAATTGGTTCTGATGTGGTGTCAAGTTGGTATTGCGAAGAGGTCTGGTGTTGAGGATTTGGGAAGGAGTTCTTGAGAAGGGGATGGAGATTATTGTGTATGGAAGGGGAGGTACAGGTGGATTATTGGCGATGTTTTATGTATCGGCAAATTTTGATAAGGTAGTTAAGTTGGGAGATTGGAGGGGAGGGGCAGAGGTGGAATGGAAGTGAGAGGGGAGCAGGAGGTGAAATGAAGTGGAGCGGGAGGCAGAGCTGAAGTAGAGGGGAGGGCAGAGGTGGAAGTAGAGGGAGGGCAGAGGTGGAATAGAGGGGGAGGCAGAGGTGGAAGTAGAGGGGGAAGCGGAAGTGCAGCGTGGAGATGAAAGCGGAAGTGGGGTGGAACGGTGGAGAGGGAGATAAAATGGAGATGGATGTGGACCTTCTGGTGTAGAAAGGGAGGTGGAAGTGTTGGAGAGGACGGTGATGGTGATGGAGTGGAGACGGGGGGCTTGAAAGAGGTGCAGATGGAAGGAGGTAGCTAACGTGTTGGAGATAATGATGTAATAATGGAGAAAGCAATAAAGTGGAGTACGTGAAGTAAAACTGGAAAATGTTGGAGGAAGTGATGATGAGATGCATGTTTGGAGAAGGAATCAGAAGCATTGGGGTTTGGGGGGGGCTAAGTCTATTTTCTGCCCATGCCTTTAAGCTTGGGGTTAATACGTCAATTTCTATCATTCAGCAACACAAATACTTCAAACTAAAAGACACGTCTAAGTATTTATTATATCACATTATATCACATACCAAAATACATTATAATACAAACATCACTAAATTACACGATAAAATTAAAAATAGATGAAGAAAAGAACACAAAAAGTACCAAACATAACCATGATAAAAACATCCACCTAAATAACAATAAATAATAATAATAATAAAAAAACAATGAAAAACAAATAATGATAAAAAACAAATCCACCAACACGACGACAAATACATAACCGAACATACAGCAAAATACAATAACGAGAAACAAAAAGCCATTATTCCCTCTCGAGCAAAAGAAACGTTTTACTCAAGCCAAAAGACAGCAACGGCGTTATATAATCAGCATCATCTTCACAATAATGTCTCAGAATAGCAATTTTGCTTCAAGTCAAGGGCACTGATGCTGAATCCGGGATATAATCGGCTAAATTACACATTACAGTAAAGGTGCTTTCCCTTTTTCCTCCCCCATATATATATATTATAATATATATATATAATATATAATTTATATATAATATATATATATATATGTGTGTGTGGTGTGTGTGTGTGTGTGTGTGTGTGTGTGTGTGTAGTGTGTGTTGTGTGTGTGTATTATATACGTATATATACAATTATATACTTTACATTAAATATTTACATTATTATGCATGTTTATATTTACATTATATATGTTTATGTATATTATTATACATAATATCTATTAATATCTATTATATATATATATATATATATATAATATATGATATATATATATATATATATATATATATATATATAGAGAGAGAGAGAGAAGAGAGAGAGCAGAGAGAGAGAGAGGAGATAATGTATGTATATATGTATTATCTGTAAAATTAAAATACAATATAGATATAATAATATTTATATATAATACCATACGTTATATTATAATAAATATATATATAATATATATTATATATGTATATATATATATGATATTACATATATTATATATGTATATATATATTATATATATATATATGTATGTATTATATATATATAGATATATTATATAATATTATGTATGTATAATATATGTATATATATAGTGTTATATATATGTATATTATATATATAAATATATATATATATATATTAATATTATGTATACAATATTATATATGTATAACATATATTATAGATGTATACATATATCATATTATGTATATATATCATATATGTATATTATATTATGTATGTATATACATAATCATGTATAAAATTTATATATATATATATATATATATATATATATATAATATTATATATGACGCATAAATATATAAACACATGTATATGCAGATATATATGCATAAAGGGGTCATTCTATATTCAAAATATCATGATGGTTTAAACCACCAAAAATTGCTTGTGTATAGTGACTAACAACATTGCCAATTCCTTAAAAAATTTGGTTTTGATATTGCAGTCGGTCTGGGGCTTCACGACCACTTAAATTTGAGGGCTCGACGTCCCAAAACCTCTAATATTTTTTGTATCTTCATCTCCTCCAAAAGAAATGGTACACACCTATTGCCTTCCTTAAATAAAAGGAAAAACCCACCCAAATATAATTCTTGACATTTTTTGGTAAAGGACAGAATAAGCTGAAAAACTGTGACGAATTTGGCTTAGGGGTCTGCAGTTCTTCATATGTAAACTCCCCCGTAAAAAAAACATGAATTTTAAATCAGATTATGAAAATTTATGAACAAGCCGAGAAGATATTACATATATTTAACATTAGAGTCCAAATTTTGCATTAGCAGTTTGAACATCCTTTAGTGCATCGTGACTGAGGCTTCGGCATATTTGCGTCTATACTATGTAACAAAATATAAGAATCTTGATTAAAGGTTCATTCTGTGCAGTCCTTGAAAATAAAGAATGCATTGTATACATGATATCTATCTATCTGTCTTATAATATACATATGTGTATATATTATTTATATATAATATAATATATATATCATGTATATATAATATATGCTATATATATGTATATATATGTATATATTATATATGTATATATATGTAATATATGGTTATATATATATGTATAATGTATATATATGTATATATATGATATAATGTATAATATATTGTATATATATATGTAGTAATGTATTATATGTATTATATATGTATAATGTATAAATGTAATAAGTATAATGTTAATTATATATGTATATATATGTATAATGTATGTAATGTATATATATATTATATTATATATATATATATATAGATATATAATATATATAATGTATATATATATTATATATATAATGTATATATATATAGTATTATATATATTAAATGTATATATATATATAAATATATATATACTATATATATATTTATATATATACATTATATATATATATATAATATATTATAATTTATATATATATAATATATACATATATTATATATATTATATAATATATATTATAATATAATATAATATATAATATTGTATACATTCTCTCTCTATTATAAGTATATACATATATGATGAGTATTACACACACACACACACAACACACACATATTATATATATTATATGTATACATTGTCTCTCTTCTATATATAGGTATATACATATATATGAGTATACACACACACACACCACACACATATATATGTATGCATATATCGTCTATATATTGTGTGTATATATATGTATGATATGTGCTCTCTCCTATATGTATATATGTCTCCTCTCTATATAAGTATATATATATATATATATATATATTATTATATATAAAATATATACTTATATAGAGAGAGATATATTACAGGTATATATACACACATAATAAGTAACATATATGCCATACATATGTGTGTGTGTGTGTGGTGTGTGTGTGTGTGCTGTGTGTTGTGTTGTGTGTGTGTGTGTGTGTGTGTGTGAACGTTTGTGTGTGTCCTGCGTGTGTGTGTGTGTGTACATATGTATATGTCCATGTACATATAAACCATATATGTATAAGAGTATGTGGTATATATATATATATATATATATATATATATTATATATATTATATTTTAATATATATATATATGCATTGTATGTATATATATAATATACATAAAGTAATACATATGCATATGTATATATGTATATTATATATGATATAATGTGTGTTGTTGTGTGTGTGTGTGTTGTGTGTGTGTTTGTTGGTGTGTTGCTTGTTGTGTGTGGGTGTTCTGTGTGTGTTGTGTGTGGTTTAATGTTGTGTGTGCCTGTGATTGTGTGTGCTGTGTGCTACAATATGTATATGTCCCAAGTACATAATAAACATTATATGTATAAGAGTATGTGGTATATATATATATTATATATATATATATATAATTACCCATATATATTACTACTATCATACCTGCATGTTTATGATATATACTACTATACATGAAAAGGTAATCTAGTTACATAGTTGGGCCATATGTTATATGTATGTTTCTGCATATTATAGTACATAACACACTATATATAATTATTACATAATATATATAATATATATATATAATAACTTATATATATATACTATAATATAATGTATGTTTATTGATATATTATATATATTTATAATATATGCGATGCTTTATTTATATGTATAAAATAATATATATATATATATAATATATATATAACATATATATATATTAGTATACCCATATATATATATTATATATATATGATATATATGTCTCTCTCTATTATGTATATATGGTCTCTCTCTATATAAGTATAATAGTATATATTTATATATATAGTAATAATAGTGAGTATACTTATTATAGAGAGAGATATATACATATATATAAACACATATAAGTAAGACAAATATGCATACATAATGTGTGTGTGTGTGTGGTGGGTGGTGTTGTGTGTGGTGCCACACAATGTGTGTGGTGTATGTGTTGTGTGTCGTGGTGTTTATGTGTGTGTGTGTGTAACATATGTATACTGTTCCATGAATATAAACATATAATGTAAAGAGTATGTGTATTAATTAAAATAATAATATATATATATATATATAATATATTATATATATATATATATATAATAATATATGCATGTATGTATATATAGTATATCACATAAAGGTATAAATATGCATAATGTATATATGTGTATATTATATATGGTTGTGTTGTAGTGTGTGTGTGTGTGTGTGTGTGTGTGTGTGTGTAGTGTGTGTGTGTGTGTGGTGTGTGTGTGTGTGGGCTTTGTGTGTGTGCCTTGTGTGTTAACATATGTATATGTCCTTTTACATATAAACATAATAGTATAAGAGTATGTGTATATATATATATATATATATATATATATATATATAATATATATATAAATATATAATATATGCATGTTTATGTATATATATCATATACATAAAGGTATATACTTATGCATATGGATATGTATGTTTATGCATATAATATACATAACACATAATATATATATATACATATATATATATATATATATATATATATTAATATATTGTATGTTTATTTGTAATATATTTTATTTTATAATATGCGATGCTTAGGTATATGTATATAATATATATATTATAATATATATAATATATGTCTATATATATATATAAAAATAATCTATAAAAATAAGTAAATAAAATAAATCAAAATAAATAAATAAAAAAAATAATAAATATATAAGATAAAAAAAATACAAAAAAAATATAAAAATAAAAAATAATATAATGATACAATAAAAAAAAATGACCAATATAAATAAAAATAAAAAAATAATAAAATAAATATAAAAATAAATAGAAATAACAATAACAAAAATAAAATATAAAATCATAGCAAATCTAAAAAAAATCAAAAAAAAATCAAATAACTATATAACAAAAGATACAAAAAAAAAAATAATAACATATAGACAAAAAAAATAATAAATAATATGATAATAGATATAATATAGCAATAATAAAAAAAAATATAAACAATAACACTAACAAAAAATAAAAAAAAAAAAAACAAAAAAAAAAAAAAAAAAAAAAAAAAAAAAAAAAAAAAAAAACATAAATAATAAAATAAAATAAAAACAATAATAAAAAAATAAAAAAAATAAAAAAATAAAATAAAATAAAATAATAAAAATAAAATAAAAAACAAATAAATAAATAAAATAAATAATAAGAAAATATAAATAGATAGAAGACAAAATAAAAAATATATAAGATAATAAGATAGACAAAGACAACAATGTACAGATAAAAAGGATAGAAAAATAAAAGATATCGAAACTATAACATCACACAAATACAAAACAAATATATAGCAGAGAAAGGCGATAACAGAGAACGAAGAGATAACATAAGAGCAAAAAATTAAACAAGACCTATAATAGAGAGGACATCGACGACAAATACACGACAATTAGACCGAAGGACAGACAACTTATAGGGAGGCCCAATATAGCATGACTAATAACAGTAGAGATTGGGTAACCGACAGACATCCTCGCAAGCGGGTTCTGCTATCGCGCCAGCGCTGAACGGTGAGGGAGAGACTCCATCTTTCGCGCAGTGCGTGAAAGTGAGCGTAAAACAGATACGTGAGCGTTAATGCAGTACTGACGATATAGATCTTAAGTGCCTATAAGTAGAGCGTGATAAACATGAGAACATGTAGAGACGTGGATGTGAGTTGTGTGAGCGTGATGACAGATGTGTAGCGATGCAGTGAGATTGTTGTAGAGCGTGAGTATGAGGTAATGTAGAGCAGATAAAATGATGAACAGCGTGAGGTAAAATGAGTGACAACAAAAAACGTGAGACGCTTAATGAGTGCGTATGAGCGTAAAGTGAAGTGCGTG
>NW_020872953.1:773604-781104 GCF_003789085.1 Penaeus vannamei | reverse complement strand
TCTTTATTTGAAATATAAACCTAACTCGAATGTTGTACACACCATCATACATAGCTAATTTACAAAATGATATACAACACTGCTGAGCCAAGCGTAGTCTAAACAAAACAAAACAAAACACAAAAAAAAGAGAAAAAAAATATAAATAATTATAATATATATATATTAATATTTAGAATAAAAAAACAATACACAATATACAATAGAAAATAACAATTAATTAGTTAAATACAATAAATATAAGAGTAACAGACCAAAATAACACTAAAATTCACTCAGCAAAACTCATAAGAAACACCACAGCAACATCTAAATAAGATTACACTATAAAAACAGGGATAACCAGAACAGCAAAAATGCGAAAGACATCTACTCACTAGAGATAGACAGCTAAATGCCCGAACAGTGCAGTACATATATAAAGCCTCGCGGAGCACGCACAACAACATAAAGTATATTTAATAGATATATAACTATATATTATAGGTGAGTATATAATATCATGTAGCTCTACTGTAAAGAAAATCAAACAAAACAGAGACAACAATAGACATAAGACTTTATGAGAGATGAAATCTGTTAAATATATAAAGATCCAGAACATGACACTATATCTAAAAATGAACACTAAGCAATAATTTAAAGAGTGTAAATAAGAGATATAATCATGGCTTGAGATAAAAACATCAAACAGAAAAAATTACATAACACTTCCACGACAGCAAAAATGAACATAACTATTCAGATTAAACACATTAATAACTCCAAAGTACTATCATAGGAATTCCCAGAACTATATAAGAGCATGCGCTATCTGAATAATATTCTAAACTCGATACAATAAACCTCTTTTACAAAAGAGATCACAAAAATATTAACCAGTATCAATAATCAAAATCACTCAAGAGAAAAAAATCGTCAAAATGTTAGTTTACAATATCCCTCACGATAGGTAAAGCTTTCAACTATTGTTGATGTCGAAGTGATTTGATCTTTATTTCCATGCACACAATTATTGACCGGGGTAAAGACTTTATCCAATATGCGCATCAATTCATCTAAATTGCAATCGGCAGGATTAATTTACGCGTATATAATATATTATATTATAACTAGGATATTTATACAGAAGCTTATATACCCACTATATATATATACCAGAATACCCGAAATATTATTTCATTTAAGCGTAGTTAGCGGAATTACCTTAGGAACTGTTTTCAACATTTTCATCAAGTATAACTTAGACTTGCGCACTGAGATGTAAAACCTGTATATTATTGCACGCGAGACATTTTTCATGTTATTTATATACTACCTCATGTTTTATTTCTGCCGTTATCTTGACATTTTATATATATAAAGTGATATTTCTATAGCGCACTGTCTATATGTATCACTGTCTCATTTATTACAACCTAGGCACACACGACTTTACATCAGATCAACTATCGCCCTATCTACACACACAAAATCAAAGCTTTCGCTACGTTCTTCCTCGTCTCTAACCCCTCACTATGCGTACTAACATTCCAGCATACGTCACTACCACAACACGTATCTATGCTGACCACTTATCACAGCCATTGCACATCCTACACAGAGCGTCCGAGAGCTTTACAACAACAACTATCAAGAACACAGACCCAGCGTGCACTGCGACACCTGACACTACAACGAGCAAATCTACAAGTGTACGCTACACCGTCTTCAATATCAGTCTACATTCAGTGCGCAGTTGTATTTCCTATTTCACTAAATGTACCCTTTATTCCTCACATTCTTATGTCCATCTTCAGCCACTTATATCGCCTTATTTAAACACGACTTATGATTGACATTAAACAACAGAGAGGTACATTGATATCCAGACCATTGACTCTTTCCAATACTGCCGACACGCCTTTAGAAGAGAGTACACGCTATTCAAAGATAGAATTTTTTCTACATAGATCAACTCTCTCACAAATATTAGATTGTGTGTCTTCCTGATGAGAAGTTTGAATGAGCAGTATGCCAATTTTCAGGTGTGAGAAAAAGACTCTATCATTAATGTAATCAGTAGATTCTGACGGACTGCGTAATCGCGCGAGTCATCATCTCATCCATCTGCTCTTATTATGTCACTATTATATTCTACATTAGAAGGAAATTTACTCGTAGCTCCATATTCACACTCACTTTCGCCTATATCCTTTCACTTACTAACGGTTTGCTTTATCATCCCTGCTACATGAGAGCTAGTGTTCTGTTTCCTGTCTTTACTGTGAATTCTGCATATAGAGAGCCAAATGTTTTCGTCAAGCATATATCTCATCACTTATGCAGTAAATCTCTAATCTCGTCTTGCTCTCGTTGAGCGATCTTCTCAATATACTTATGTCTACTGAGAGATTTTGATTATTATCTGTTTGCATTTCTCTCAGTTCATTATTTATTCCTAGTTTATATCTTGCATATTTTACCTCTTCCTTTCCATCTAATACATCTAACCATCTCATCAATCCCCCGCCTGACCTATCCAACGCTGATAAAGGTGCCTATTTCTCGCTCTTTGTCTCCCCATCTATCTTCTCACACATAGTCAATCGCTTTCCTCCTACCTGTCTTGTGAGTGTTGTGCGTGTACAATACCTTCCTTCTACCGTCCTCCCCCGCAATACATCCATACCAGATATCCCATACCAATCAAGTCTCTTCTTCTCCACCACTCTCCTCACTAGTTTCTCTCTCCCTCTCTACTACTCTATATCTCTTATGCCAATCATTATCCTCTCTAACTTATCGTCCTGTCAATCCGTACCCGTTGTTCATTACATAGACTACCACAGTACTCACAATCCACAAGCCGCACCCGCGGTGACTGCCTATGTACTTTACCACACATCTATACATCTGCAAAGGCGTACCCGTGGCGGACGCCTTGCAGACA
Organism: Penaeus vannamei; assembly: GCF_003789085.1. Taxonomy (NCBI): domain Eukaryota; kingdom Metazoa; phylum Arthropoda; class Malacostraca; order Decapoda; family Penaeidae; genus Penaeus; species Penaeus vannamei. The sequence goes on along the minus strand of NW_020872953.1, from coordinate 778,172 downwards.
ATAAAGGAAAACCCTTCCACGTCCCAAAATAAAACCATCTACCACCTGGATGAGTCCCTTTACCCTTTTCCTACGTACGTTCTAAAGTCTCTCTCTCATCTCTCATCTTATCTCATACTCTTCATAACTCTATCTCATCACTCTTCCCTCACTCACATCACCCACCACACACACAACACAACTTCGTCCACAATGTCTTCTTCCGCATTATAATCTCTCTGGCATTGAGTATCCTCATTAAATATATTTAGTCTACACTTGCTGGATCGTCTAACTTCCAGCCACTCCTGATGGAGACCTCCATTAAGTCGAGCTACAGATCACCTGAGAAACCACGAAGACCCCTCCACAGGATTCAGTTTATTCACAAGAAGTGACGACAGGTTACTGTACCTTGATGTATGATCCTTCTACTCTCTAAAGCTCACTGATATGCTTTACTTGAATATTACATCATACCGTTAGTGACGTAGCGTCAGAATCCAGTTACGGGCTGGGTATGTCACTCCGCCCCACAACACTTAAAGCACTTTGTGAGAATGTTAGCTCCTTTCCTTCAATTCTAAAATCTTCATCATTTACGGTTTATTTATTTATCTAGATCAGCATGAGTCATAGTATTTATTTTAGTCAGGTCAGGAGTCCATAATTGGTATAATAGAAATTCGACTATAATGGAAATCAGAAATTCTCATTTCTAAACGGCTAGATAGACTTTCTTTTCCATGATATCCATGTTTGTATTTACACGGATTTGCTGCATGCATTAGAATAGAAGGAATGACTATTTATTGGCAGCCATATTATTTACACAAATATACTTATACCAAAGAGTAATTAACCTTTAATTTTCAAATCTTCACCTATATACAAACCATGGCCACAATCTTGACTTATATTTTTCTAATACCGTTCATTGATTATTCGATTTTGTTTCCGAACTCAGGCCCACTATGAATGAACAGTAGCATTGTGGTATACAGCTTTAATAAAATCATCTCTTTATACACCACGGCAAAGAATCAGAAAGAAGCCCGTTCCTATCTCTCTATATATCGTTGAGCGCGCAGTGACTCTCTCTTTCCCAAAGTTTTTTCTCACAGGACACATTAACAACAATCTTTTTCCGAAACCATTTAGGAACAGATACTGTCTTACATTAATTTCATCTGTTGGCAGTTACACTCTATCTAGCCCGCTTAGTAATTATTCATGACTATTAAGTCTCTCTCTCTCTCTCTCTCCTCTCTCTCTCGCTCTCTCTCTTCTCTCTCTCTCCTGCTCTCTCTCTCTCCCCACACACATCTACACACAGCACCATCTACACATATCACCACCACTACACCACACACACACCCCCAACCCCCACAACCCAAAAACCCACCCCACCCCCCAAAATAACAATAACAAAACCCTCCCAATTAACTAAAACCCCAAAAAGCACACAAAACCCCCCCCACCCCATATAACCTTCTCTCCTTCCTCCAAATCCCCCCCCCAAACAACCCACCCCCTCAAACAAACCCCCCCCCCGCCCCCCCCCTCCCCTCAACCCAAAAAAACCACCCCCTCACACACGCACAACTTATATATACATATATATATATAAATGTATATAAATATATGTATATATAATATATATTATAATAAAAATATATATATTATAAATATCAAGTGTGTGTTGTGTGTGAGTGGTGTACTCTATCTATCATTCGATCTATCTGATAATAGTAGATATTATTAATACTATATATACTCTATATATTATATAATACTTATATATGTGTGTGCCTTCTGTTGTTGTCTCGTATGTTACATTGCTGTGTTGTGTGTGGGGTGTGCTAATTATAAGAATAAGAGATAATATAAGACTATTAATAGAATAAGTAAGGTAAAATATAGTTTATATATTCATAATACTCTAGATATATATATATATATTACTGAGTTATGTAGTATATTTGCTGTTGTGTCTTGTTCTGTGTGTGTGTATTATATTTGCATGTATGTAGTGTTATACACTACATGTATATATACATATACATCATGTATAAGTAATATATATATATATATATATATATATATATATATATATATATAATATAAATTTATTGTATTGTATATATATATAGATATAGATAAGATATATAGATAGTATATATATATATATATATATATATATATATTATATATATTTATATATATATATATATTATATATATATATGTATATATATATATATATATATATTACATGATTATTGTATATATATGTATATATGTATATATTTTATGTTATATATTGTATATTAGTATAATATACGATATATTCTATATATATATATATATATATTAATATATAATATATATATACTATAGTATAATGTATGTATGTATAGTATTTATGAATTATATATTACATATATATATATATATATATATAGTATATATATATAATAATATATATATATATGTATTATATATATATGTATATATACATATATATGTATATATATATATATATATAGTAATATATATATATATATATATATAACTATATATAATTGTTATATATATATGTATATATATTATATATATATAATATTATATATATATATATATATATATATACATACATATTTCTCTCGCTTTCTCTCCTTCCCTCTCCCTTCTGCCTATCTACTTCTCTATATATCTGTCTATTCATCATCCTTTTCTCTTCCCACTCCCTCCTTCTCTCGCTCTCGCTCTCTCTCTCCTCCTTTCTCCCCACCCCCTCTCTCTTTCTCTCATTTTTTTCATTCCTTCTATCTATCTATCGCTCACCCTCCCTGCCTCCCTCTCGCCTCCTCTCTCCTCTCTCTCTCTCCCTTTTTTCTTTACTTTTTTCCATTAGTGAAGAGATAGCCATACGGTATGGGAATTTTACAGAGGAAAAAATGAATGGATGGTCATAGTCAATAGTAATAAAATACCATCTGAACTGATTATAAGAGCATCTCGAAGAGGTGTATGGATGTGTGTATGTGTGTGTGCGTGTGTTTCTGTGATGTTTGTCTGTGAGTGTGTATATGTGTTGTGTGTGTGCTTAATGTGTGTGCGTGCACTCGTGTATGTGCAACTGAACACGCTTCCATTCTGATATTGACGAGCTTTGCGTACGTTCACTTGCACGAGCACTTTTTTTTTTTTTTTTTTTAATGACACGGTTTAGCAATAGGTCCGAGGATCGGAAACTGTAGAAACTCACTTCAGCTTTGTGGCAAGAGCATTCCACATGTGTTAATCCACTTTTTCTTTCCCTCTCTGCTCTCTCTCTCTCTCTCTCTCTTTCTATTCTCTCTCTCTCTCTTTCTCTCTCTCCTCTCTCTCTCTCTCTCTCTCTCTCTCTCTCTCTCTCTCTCCTCTCTCTCTCTCTCTCTCTCTCTCTCTCTCTCTCTCTCTCATTCACTCTCTCTTTCACTCTCTTTCTCTTTCCGTTTCTCTCTATTTATCTATCTAAAAAAAAAAAAAAAAAGTTACGTTTCTCAGCAAGTATTTAGGTCTGAATATTTTTCAGAATCACCGAAAGATCTGCTCAGTCATGGAACTCTTTGACCTAGATACGACGAGTGTATGTGTGTGTGTTGTGTGGTTGTGTGTGTTATGTGGTGTGTTGTTATGTATGGTGTGGTGTGTGTGTATGTTGTTTGGTTTGTGTGTATGTATGTGTATGTGTGTAGTGTAGTGGTTGTGTTGTATGTGTGTCATTGTATGTTGTGTGTGTTTGTTGATGTTCATGCACCAGTGTGTGCGTTTTTGTTTGTTGTTTTACAGATTTTTTGTGCGTTGTTATTTTACTGACGATTTTGAACAATAACTCCTTGACTGGAAACTAATAATCAAAATTTTGCACCAAAAGCAATCGACAATTCTCTTTATTTTTCACTGTCTGTATATCACAGGTAAAGGGCAATTCGATTTCATTAAACTGGAATAGCAAGTATAACAGACACCGAAAAGTCAAATAACAGTCAAAAGTAAAAATAAAAAAAAATAAATAAATAAATAAATACAATAAAAGTTAAATAAAAAAATAATAATAATAAGAAGAAAATTTTAAAAGAATAATAATAATAAAACACAAAGTTCAAATATCATTGATTACTAAAAACTGATGTATGGATCAGTAAAAATGCGTGTCATTGGATTTGTATTTTATAGATGTTCCTGTTATTTTTATTCATTTATCTTTTTTATTTTTTATTTATTTATTTTTTGTATTGTTATAATGACATGATTTATTCCAAATATATGGTTTCTTTGCATTTCTTGGTGAAGATGCGTTAGATACTTTGATTTCGAGGATGGCGAAGGAGGCCACAAACTGAAAGAAAAAAGAGAAATGTTAAGTAAAAGGCAATTAATTTCATTATATCTATTCGTCTTTTCATTTATTTTATCGTTGTTCTTTTTCTAAGTTGAGGGATATCTAGAGCTTGAGCATTGTCCAGTTCAACAAATCCTTTTACCTATTCTCCTTAATCGGCAAATATTTAGACAGAATATTTGAAAATTATCCAGTTTAGC
>NW_020872953.1:738604-751104 GCF_003789085.1 Penaeus vannamei | reverse complement strand
TTTTCTTTTAAATCACACAGCAAGCGGCGCATCATGTGAAAAACAATACCAGTTTATGACAAAATCGTTCAATTCTCATTTTCTTTAACAATGGCCTATAAAGATATTTCTGCATCTGCAAATATACAAATCTAACCTTCAAACGCTCTCTTCTGATGCCAAACCGAGAAAAAAAGAACGAAAATCATATAATAACAACAACCATAATGATTATCATTAGTCCCATCCCCGAGAGGCTACGGGGTCAACAGAGACTCACACAGTCGAAGAAATAACAATTTTGATCGGGATTTTTCCAACACAGCAGCAAGAGGAGCCGGTGTGTGTGTTTATGTGGGTTGGCTGAGGCAACTTTACCCTCTAGGGCGGAGTGAGTCTGACATATTGCCTCATATTTCTCAAGGAGGAGGCAGGCGTCACGGCGAAAGGGGAGGCAAGAGGAACGTGAGAGGGTGGGGGGGAGTGAGGAGGAGGGGGTGATGGAGAGGGAGTGAAGGAGAAGGGGGTGATGAAGCGGGAGTGGGAGGGGGGGAGAGGGTGATAGAGAGGGAGTGGGGAGGGGGGGGAGAGGGTGATAGAGAGGGAGTGGGGAGGAGGGAGAGTATGGAGAGGGAGCGGGGTGTGAAGGAGAGGGAGGAACGGGGAGGGGTGACGGAGAGGAAGGGGGTGAAGAAGAGGGGAGAAGGGGAGGAGCTTTCCAGGAGAGGGGGGGAGGAGGGTGATGAAAAGGGGCATTTGTGGAGAAGGACTGCGCGAGGGGGACAAGAGGCTGCCTAATACCGACCGAGGAGTTTCGGAAACGAATGCGTGAGGAAAAGGACATGCTTGGATCGGTGGTTCGAAATATATCAAGAATGCCTCTGGAGAAATGCTGCAGAAGTTAAATGGGTATAGGCAACACCAGTGGAATTCGTATGACTATTTGAATATTCATGAAGATCTGAATTTTTCAAAAAAGTACATCAAATCACATTTAACTGACGTCCACGTTTTTCACGTCTTTATTTAACATTAATGGCAATGAATTATGAAGCGTTCGAGAGGAAAAGAATTTCTAAGAGAGATTTTAAAAGCGTGATCATATTCTAAATCAAGCTGTTGTCAGGGTAATCGTTAAGATCATGCATATATTAGCTTTTTCTACATAGGTTTGGTGTAAAATCTGCTTTCCGTTGTGAAAATATGAATAAGGTTGTCTTTAAAATCGCATCCTTGTTCACTTCACTCATCGCTTCCTTAACTAACACCTAGTTGGGGCAAGTAGAGAGCGTAATAAATGCGCCCCTTGGCTTTTTCACTGCTGCCCCTTTTGCCTTTCCAGCGGTGCCCTTTCTCCCCTTCAAATAGTGCCCCTTCCAGCCACTTTCCAACGGTGCCCCTGGGGCCCAGGGGTACTCCTTCTCCCTTCCAGTGCTCCCTGTGTCTTTCTCATGGTGCCCCCTTCTGCCCTTCCAGGACTGTTCCTGCTTTCCTTCCCAGAGGTACTCCTTCTCCTTTCCATTGTTTCCCCCTCTGCCGTCCTAGTGGTGCCCCATTTTCCCTTCCAGCAGTGCCTCCTCTTCCCCTTCCCAACAGTGCCCCCTGTGCCCTTCCTGTAGCGCCGCTTTTGCCCTTCCAGTACTTATATGTCCCTTCCAGTGGTGTGCAGTGTCCCTTTGTCCCTTCCAAAGTATAGCGCCCCCTCTTGCGGTGCTTCTTGCCCGGTGCTTCCTGTCCTTCCATTGGTGCCCCTTTTGCCGCCCCAATGATGCCCCTATTTCCCTTCCAATAGTACCCTCTCTGCCCCTTCCCAACAGTGCCCCCAGTGTCCTTCCTGTGGAGTCCTCCCTGCCCTTCCAGTAGCACCTCCCTTTTCCCCTTCTCAGTGCTGCTTCTCCCTTGCATTGGTGCCCCTTCTGCCGTCCCATTGATGGTCCTTATTCCCTTCCAGTAGTGTCCCTTCTTTCCCTTCTCAGCAGTGCCCCCTGTGTCTTTCCCGTGGTACCCTCTCTGCCCTTTCCAGCAGTGCTTCCTGTCCATTTGGTGCTTTTTCTGTTCTATCTGTAATACCTCCTCTTACCCTTCCCAGCTGCCCCCTGTGCCATTAAGCTGACTGGATATAAAGCTACCACGCAAAAGCTATGCAAATGTGGAACTCTTATAAGTACCGTTGATCTCTTCTTCTGGAGGAGGAATACCCTAGAATCCGATTTATCCAACTAGGATATCTGTTGTCTCATTTCCCCCCTCCCCCCTCCTTCCCTTCGCCATTTCCTCGGTATCCCAAAGAACGTGCTTAAATTGCTTCTTGGGTAAACACCAGAGAAAATATTTTAAAAAGCCCTAGACTCGATCTTTATCAATATTGAAGAAGTAAAAGATGGAATAACACAAACATTAAAAAAATGGCTAGAATGTTAACAATACAATATACTATCACATATGATCGATAACCAATGAATACCCACTGCCTCAGTAAGACGAGCACCCACGTCCTCTAGCCTTACTCGAATCTCGGAAAAGTATGCAACTGCAAAGCGGCGCAACGACTCGCAACACACGCAAGTTGCAGACCCGAGTGAACGCCGGAATTCCAGCAACTTGTTCTCTTAGTCCACGGAATTTACGAACATGTGTTTTGGTTTCGTGAGTTCTTTAAGGTAATCTCACGGTGAGCCTGACTATTCTCTCCCAGCGCCATAGTGAAGCACTAACGGAAATTTAGCAAAATTACACACGGAATCGATGGGTATTACACGTAACTGTGTGTAGGCAAAAGGGATAGTCTCATTTGATTATTCCCTTATTCGTATTATGCGTATAGTGCCTACTCTGAATGCCGTGACAGCCGTTGCTCGTAAAAGTTAGGCCCGCTATTTTTTTTCGTTATCTTTTGTCTTTCCTTCTTTTTATTTATTTTTTATTCTATTTATTTTATCAAATATACAAATCGAAAATCCCAAACCTATAGGCACGAGATCATCTATGATATGGCACCAGTCTGATCACCGTACACATTTACAATTCCTTTCTATTACCAGTATGATATACAATATTGCACCAAAATAACAAATAGCATATTGAAGTTTAATGATTAACATAGACAGATTTCTTCCCTAATTTGCGCAAGGCTGCAACGTACGACTAATAATGTTCTTGCGCCACAAATAACCCAGATAATCGATGGTCACATATATATTTCACTGTGAATTCACATTGTAAACTGCGAAATAACGGAATCTAGCAAGCAGTCCGAGATATAACCGGAATTTCTTCCACCTTATGACAAATGTGTGCATAGTACACTTAATCATCGATCTAATTATGGGGCGTTTGTCTATAATTAAACGCATTAAACTTGAAAATTAGGAAGAAAAAATGCGGAACCAGACAGGAGGGAATTTAGTCTGGATGTGGCGCGAACAAACTCCCTCTCATAATTTCGGTCTACTCTGTAAATTTGTTAAAATGATAAAAGCCATAATTAACGTGGTCCCGACGAGGAGCAGAGCGGTGGGTCAGCAGAGGTATTGAATGAATGTAAACACGCTGGGGTTTCCAATACGGCGGAGACAGATTGCCGCATGTTAACCGCAAGTGGAGAGACATTTTGAATTGTTATTGGTCGGATATATCGGTGTGACGGATTGATTTGTGGCTGGCCGAGCCTCGTCTATCAGGAGGACGCGATGGAACGGTCAATTATTTCCAGCGGGTTGAGGAATATCATATAGCAGGGTTCATGCTTCGGCGGGCGGGAGTAGCCGACGCGGACAGCCAAGAGGGAGAGGAGGACGCCCCATGACGCCCCGAGACGCGACCGCTTCCGGCTACTCTTCCTCCCGCCCGCGAGAAGATACGGCAGGAGGGTGTCGCCGAGGATCATTATTCGGATGGCTTTCAAGTATGAATATTCACCGACGGCCGAGTGTCGGTTGTATAGTGCCCGGTATATTGATCAAGGAAATTGGCTGGGCGGACCCGACGGTGATATGATGATCTTGGTCGCGCCGCTGAAGGATGAGGGATAACCGCTACCTGTCTGCCTGGACGCGAGAGGAGAGGGCTTGCAATCCTTGAATTATATCCTTCGGAGCGTTATCCCAAGCCTCTGTACTTCCTACGTCTTCGTCTTGGCTTCAATCATAGATGGCGAGGCGGTAATAAATCGCCAGGCAAAACAGTGTATGTTAAAAAACAAACACAACCGTAATATAATAGGGTGGATGTTTTAGTAAATTCTTGTTATCACTGTCGCTGTATTTTACTATATCTATATAGGTACGCAGGGAACTGTATTTGCATTTTTCAAACGTGTGTTTGTGTGTCCATTCACCATTTCAATCTGATTCGAGATATCAACTTAATTATCTGTACCTTCCTCTTTCTACGGATTCCCCTTCTCTCGTGCTCTGGCGGGGTACAAATATGACACATTCCCAATCCTCATCTAAAAGATAATCCCAACTAATGGCTAGTAAAGCTTAACGGCGCCAATACGCCTCTCTTCTCGCCACCGCGTCTGCGCTACTACGCCCTTACGCACACGTGCTAATGGCCCCTATAGTGCCACGCTACGCTACGCAAAACACGCTCGTTTCGGAGGCGTTGGTGTGAAATTCCATCATGATTGTCCCATAAACTCGCCATGAGATCCGTTGATAAAATGATAATGGTGACCATTCATGAATATGTAAACAATAACGACAGCAAAAGTAAGGAACACACACCAAAAGAAACATGATTATTACATACATGTTATCGTTGATTACGCTTCTACGATAAATAATTAAAAAAATAAAAAAGTTAACCCAACCACATACAGGAAACCACACAACACCTCCCAGCCCATCAAACCAAAACAAATACCCAATAAAGAGATCTCATCCTCGAAACCACGCCGCCCGGGGACTAACAGCGGACGAAACCACCGCGCCCACCGCCCACCGCCGTGACAGGTGACGTCCGACCTGCCTCGTCTCGTGCGTTGACGAATCGCTACGGCCTGCCAGCGAGCGACCGCCGTCCTCGTGCCTCATATTTAGGAACTCGCTCTCTCGACATCGCTCGGTGCTGAACTCCTAAATACCAAACAGCGTTTAGAGCAGTTGGACTTCGAGGGCGAGGTTTTGTTGAGTGTGACGTTGCAAAGCGTTTGGCAATTTGAGTGTGATATTATGGGGGGGGGGGAGGTAAATATCATCTTTGATCATATCATGACAATGATATAGTAATGCATAACATCTACTCTAACCTAGCAAATAATATACTTTGGATCCTCTCTCAATACTATTTGGCCAAATAGCCAAGAAGATATATCATTTCAATAACAAATTAACTTTTGATTACAATGATAATTTGAAAACATATATTGTACTCATTGTCTCAATATTACTTAAAATTAATCAATTAAATAATGACTCATAATTAATATAATCAGAAATTAATCACACAATAATATATTGCTAAAAACACAATCATTAATGTCTACGTACATAATTCTATGATGATAAATAGTAATAATCAAAATAATGATATACTAGAATAAAGATAGTAATTGATGATGCATAATGATAATATTAATAATGATTAAGCGTAATTAATGAAAATTAATGATCAATAGTAATAACAACTGAGCAACGTACAATGATAATGGATAGTTCGCATTAGTAATACATCATAATATAATTGTTGATTTCGTATAATTGTGGGGAATGCATTTTGATGATGATTGTATGATGATGTATGCATTAGATGATGATAAAATGTATGATAATAACTATAGTGTATACTATAATGATGATTAATGATTAATGTGTAAAGGGATACAGGATAAATGTCGACGAACTGAATTGTGAGTAGCTCACTCAGTAACAATGATTTTAATGATGATAAATATAGTAGAGATAATTAAAAGTATGAAATTATCATATTAAAACAACTGATGAAAAACGACAAATAATTATATACATGATTTATCAATCATTTGATAAATCATGATAATGCATTATATTAGTCATAACGATGATATTAATGATTACTTATTGATGTAATCTATTATATGATGAGTAATAAACAATAATGATAATAATAATAGTAATTAATAATAATTATATATGATAATGAGAGTAAGAAAATAATAAATAAGTAAATTTCATATACTACTAACAATAATGACGTATGATTCAATAATTAGTAATAATAATTAATGCTATCTAATATAATAAGTACACTCCACATAATAATAATAGTAACTAGTAATAGATCGAATAATCCAATTATGTAAATAGTTAAATACATTATAATAATCTTAATAAACAATTAAATGCTAACAATTGATACGCTCATCAAATAATCATTAATTAATTGATAATCCTATAGTAATAATGATAAATGTATATAATGCTAACAATTGAAAAAAATGTTAGATGATAAATAATGATAATGACCATGATAATAGTCATAATAATATTAATAATTATAATAATGATAATTATGATAATAATAATAATAAAAATAACATAACAACAATTCATAATGCAGTGATAAATAATAAAATTATAATTATGATAATGATAATTATTATCATCATTATCATTATTATTATTATTATCATTATTATTATTATTATCATTATTATTATTACTATTATAACTAGAAGCACTCAGAGGGAGCATACCTCCGCCAAGGCAAAAGCATCACATATAATAAAATTATTCACTCTTCAAGAATTACATTAAAATCATCTCTTTCTCAAGTACGCTGATGACTTCCGCAAACAAATAACAACAATAGTCACCCCTGTAGCTGAGGCAATAGGGGTAACTGATGCAATCATTAAAAAAAATCCTGGATCACCAAAATTTAATGGCATCTAAACTAGGTTAAATACACACCTCTGGTAAAAGAAATCATTAAAAATTCTGTCTATAACTTTCTGAGTAATAGGCAGAAACCATAACCTCTTTGGCAGAGGTGAAAATGATATTGATATAAATATTGATAATACTGATAATAATGATAATAACAATGATAATGAAAATTATGAAGGTGATAACACTGATAACTATAATGATAGTAATGATGATGATGGTAATGAAAAAGCAAAAAAGAAATAATAACAATGATAAAGAGAATCATAATAATAGTAGTAGTAGTAAGTAGTATAATAATAATAATAATAATAATAATAATAATAATTAATAATAATAATAATAATATCAATAATGCTAATATTAAAAATTATAATAATAATGATAATAATAATAACAATAATGTAGTAATGATAGTAATGTGCATGATGATGGTGATGGTGATGGTGATGGTGATGGTGATGACGATGACGATGACGACGACGACGATGATGATGATGATAATAATAGCGATAAAAATGATAATGATAATAACAACAATCATAATAGTAGCTACAACAACAGCAACAGAATACGGATGATTCAGATGAAGATAAAGATAGACATGTTGCAATATTCTTATGCAACTGTGGTTCATACATCATTGGTAATATTATCATTATTATTATTATCATTTTCATTATTATTATTGGTTTAATCATTATCATTATTTCATTTATCATCATTTAATGACTTTATGATATTGTAATGACTATTACTAATTATTATTATTATGAATACTTACAATGTTAAAAAAATAACTGTTACTATTGTTTCCATTGTTATTAGCAACATAATTATTATTATCATTCTTACGACTTTCATCATCATTATCTTTTATTATTCCTATTATTGTCATCATTATTATTTTTAGAATTGTCGTCATTACTATTATATTGCAATTAATATTAGTAATAGTAATAAAAATAATAACACATACAATCATGCATAACTTGATGTGATGCCGAGAAACAAACATGTTGCTAAATACGCTTGTTGCGATTGATCTCCATTCAACATGCAACTGACAGGGAAAAATATGAGTTGATTAACTCTGCAAAGTCAAAGAAAATGAGAAGCAACGCCTTTGGTGGATGACGTAACAAGCTTCGGTATATTTAAGATAAAAATCAACAAAGGAAATAAGAAAAAAATATATATAAGGAATATCCTGACAAAACAGTATACAGAGCGAGATCAGTGTGCGGGCTTGTTGTCTCAGTCACACAGGAATACAATTTACAAGTCGCCTATACAAGTTCCTTTCATCCATAATCCATCCATCTGTTATCCAGGCTACCTCTGTACATGGAAGCCACGGTGCTACTGCGCAAGGTGTGCAATAAAGCAGTTCGAATATTTGTCCAGTTGCATCTATATTTCTGCGATCGCTAGTCACAGATATCTATTGGTTAGCTGAGTAACGCTTATGCTGTATCCCGGGGCTCAGTCGTTGCACAAGTAACAGAAGCAATCCAATCTAGATTTAGACTCCAAAATTGTTTCCGAGATTATTTTATCGTTATTATAGAAGTTTCGTTTTTACGCAGTCACCCCTGAATATACAATTGATATACTCAATTGCCCCTCGCTGTTATCTCTATCTTCCCATTGTTACCCTAATCGCTGCATTTCAATGTACACTCATATTTCGCTCGCCGATATGAATGCACGCGAGTTGTTTACTGAAAATACACTTACAGCTTTCTTTATAAGTAATCCCCTCTAGATCCCTTTGATTCCGCAGCCGGGAGATGTCCATATCACCTGCTGATATGGTTCCTCTTTTGTTCATCTCATCCCGCAGCATCAGCGTCCCCTCAGTCATGGCCCCTGCGACGCTCTTCCTATTGTCTCCAAACGGCAATTGTTTCTGTCCGCTTCGTGTTCCCCTCCGTCGTCAGTGGGGCGCATGTGCTTTCCGCGGAGGTTTTGGCATCGAAGGCAATGCCGGGGTTTTCGTCCTAAAAGCCAGGGCCATACCTCGGCAGTTTTATGTCACTCCAACTGCAAATCAGTATCACTAGCAACGATGGCTTCAACTCTTGTAGTCGTGCATTTGCCATCTACTAAGACTCGCTATAATAAGCAGTGTGGCTGTCTGGCGATCTGCCTTGATTGTCAATGACATCGGAACCCTTTTGCAGCCACCACTCGGGTCATTATTTCACCATCATTTGCATCAGTGATAATTAACACAGTTGTTTAACATTTGCTTATCAGTTATCCATTTTCAAGAGCCACAGTGGATTTTTTGTTGTTCCTTTTTGTCACCATCTTCACGTTAACATCACTCCTTGATGGTTTACCTTCCTGTGAAGTATATCATCCTTTGTACTGCCTTCCCCCTTCACTATTACCGTCTTATCCTTCCCCGTCCATCACTTGTTTACTTGATATCTATACTAAGTTACTCTAGCAGTAAAGTCAGTCATTAATAGGCCTTCCCGTGCTCTTTGCTGTACTATTTATCCTTCTGGTATCCTGCGTTTAGCCGTACATGTAACAGGAACAAAGAAATATAACNTTACATCATCATATATAATATAAATATATATATATTATAGATTATAAATAAAAATATAAAATAATATAATAATAATATATATTGTATATTATATAATAAATATATACATATTCATGTATGTATGGTGTTGTGTGTGTGGTGTGGTACATATACATATGTTTATATACAACATACATATATAAATAAAAAACACGCACACCACTACTATGCAGGATATGTATAAGTAATATACTATTATATATAGTACATAAAAATATATATTATATATATATAAAATATATAAAAATATAATATACCACTATATATATTTATATATATAATATAATATAATATATACAAAATTACTATATATCATATATATATATTATATATGTAATTAGTATAATATATAATTTTATATTTAAAAACTATATATATAATATTATATATTATAATAAAAATATAATATAATATATATATAAATATAAATATATGTATTATAATATTATAATTTATATAATTGTATGTATATATATATATATATATATATATATAAATATATTATATTATAATTATAATATATATATATATATATATAATATATATATATATATTATAATATATATATATAGATAGATAGATAGATGATAGTATAGATATATATAATATATATATATATATATATATATATATATATATATATATATATATATAGATACATAATATATATATATATATATATATATATATATATATAATATTATATAATATATAATACATATCTCTATGTATGTGCGCGCGCGCGCGCGCGCGTGTGTGTGTGTGTGTGTGTGTGTGTGTCTATGTGTATATACATATAACATATGTATATATACTATATATATATATATATATATATATATATATATATATATATATATATATATATATATATATATATATATATATATATATTATATATATATATATATATATATATATAATATATATATATATATACACGTACACAACATATATGCAAGATGTGTATGCATTTATATATATATATATATATATATATATATATATATATATATATATATATATTATATATCTTACCCCTGTTCCGTTACGCAGCGGCATATTTCACGTTAAAACACTAGCTTAAGTAAGACATCCTTCGAGCCAATAACCATTACATAAATCTGGTACATGCTAATCATTACGTAAATTACATGATATAAATACAGAGAAAATAGTGTACAGTGATCGATCGGTGCAGTCAAGTGGACGTTATAGAACTTGTGATATTCGTTATATGAAATGCTGATAGATGTTTTATTTATTTTTTTTTATTTATTTTTTTTTAGCATGAAGGAAAATTCAAGTTATAAAGAATTTTGAATTTCTGGATTAGAATAGTGCCCCCCCCCACCCCCTCCTCCTCCTCCCCCCTCGTATAGCTTGTGCGGGAAAGATATTTTCCAATAATGACTTTGATATCTATGTCTGTATGTGTGTTACATGTATGTGTATTTGTTGTATGTCTGTTTTTATAACTTGTGTTTGTGTGTATGTGTTTGTTTTGTTGTTCGTTCGTGTGTGTGTGTGTTGTATATACTGTATATGTGTTGATAGATAGAAAATAAAAAAAGGTAGATATATGGATAGATAGATTACAGGTAGATAAGTAAATAGAGAGAGTGTGTGTACGTGCATGTGTGTGTTTACATGCCTGTGCGTATGTGAACGTCAACCTTAATTTGACACTCCTTGAAGTATATGTAGGTATTGATCCACACACACACACACACACACACACACACACACACACACACACACACACACACACACACACCACACAACACACACACACACACACATACATACACATACATACAATATCTCACTTCCTTTCTCTTTCATTGCAAAATTCATATCAAATACATTCTAATTATCGCCTCTTTACCCTTTAATTACAGAAGTCATAGCAAATACATGCAAATTCTCACTTCCATATTTACACGAATAATAGCAAACGCAATCTATTTTATTCATTTTTTACTTCTTACTTGTTCATAGCAAATAAATTCTAATTTTCACGTCCATATCTAACAGGAATAAACTCAAACACAATTTACATTTCAGTTCTTCCACTTCCATTACACATTTCTTATTACTCCTTAATTACACAAATTATGGAAAAAGTATGTTAATTATCCTCTTTCATACTTACACGGGTAATAGCAAATGTAACTTTTATTTCTTTCCTTTCTTTCGCTATACCGACCATAGCAAAAGCATAAAACGCGAAGAAACAACAATAAAAAGACGAGAAATAATAAAATGACAACTAAAAAAGTGAAATAATAAATTAATTAACAATAAAAACCGCGAAATAATAATAATCAACAATAAGAAACGCGAAATTAAAAAATCAACAATAAACAAACCGAAATCATTAGATAACAAACAATAAATTATTAAGGCAAAATAATAAAATAATCGGTAAATCTAAATAAGACAGCCACGCCTATTATTATTTTCTCCTATCCACTTCAATCTTGGGTGACCCGTGGAGAATTGGGGGTTGAAGGTGGTGGGGGGGGGGGGCACACACGGAAGAAATAGTAAAATGAAAAGTGAAAATTAAAAAAAAAAAAATGCAAAATCCGAACGAGATTCCGGCACCGTTGCGAGATGCGCCGGTGTCAGTGTTGCCAAAATCCTGACGACATTTCTCAACCTAACCTAACTTAACCCACCACCCAACCCAACCCAACCAAACCAACCAACCCGACCGACCCGACCCGACCGACCCGACCCGACCGACCGACCCGACCCGACCCGACCCGACCCGACCCGACCCGACCCGACCTAACCTAACCCACCCACCCACCCACCCAACCCAACCCCCAACCCAACCACCCACCCCACCTCCACCCCCACCCCACCACCCACCCCCACCCGACCACCCGACCCGACCCGACCCGACCCGAACCCGACCCGACCCGACCCGACCGCCAACCCAACCAACCCAACCCAACCCCAACCAACCCAACCCAACCCAAACCCCAACCCAACCAACCCAACCCACCCACCCCCAACCCAACCCAACCCAACCC
>NW_020872953.1:723604-733604 GCF_003789085.1 Penaeus vannamei | reverse complement strand
TGCATAGAAATATTGACAGATAGATAGATTAATAGATACAGATAGATATATACATATTTATAGGTAGATAGATATACAAATAGAGAGATAGATTGACAGACAGATAGATATATACTAGATAGATAGACTAACATATAGATATATAAATAGGTAGATAGATAAGTATACAAATAAACAGATAGATAGACAGACAGACAAGCAGAGACATAGATCGATCGATAGAGAACCAGGTAAAAAGATGATAGATATAGAAACAAATAGATAAAGCAATCTATCATATAGGCACTACAAAGGAGAATTAGAAAATCCGAATATATACAAATAGACAGGTAGACATAACAGATAGATAGATATATGAATAGATAGGATAGATGGACATGTAGTTCAATATACAAAGAGGCAGAAGAGGTAGATATCATGAATAGATAGATAGACGGACAGGAAGTTAGATATATAATAGGTAGATAGATAAAACATATATATCATTACGTCCCATATCAATATTATATTATTATATATTATATATATATATATATATATATAATATATATATATATATATATATATATAATATAATATAATATATATATATATTATATAATAATATATATAATAATATACTATAGATATATACATATATATATAACTTATATATGTATATATATGTATATATACATATAATCTATTGGTGTGTGTGTGTGTGTGTTTGTGTGTAATGTATATATACAAACAGATAACTAGATAGACCCGATAGAGAAAACAAACGTATAAATGACCTAAACAGATTGACAGATAAATACCCAACCGAACGCCCGCCCAATGACCTGTTTTGTTCTGTTGCTGTTTTTGTTATTTCTGTTGTTGTTTTCGTTATTGTTCTGTTGCTGTTTTTCGTTATTGTTCTGTTGTTGTTAGAGGACTCCGCTTCCATCAACTGCTGCGCCTGATCGAGTCCCCTTTCCCCTTGCTTCCCCTCGTGTCAGGGAAGGTAAGGTCGAGCTCCCTTTCCCTCGACTTCCCCTCGTGTCAGGAAGGTAAGGTCGAGTTCCTTTCCCCTCGACTTCCCTGTCCGTGTCAGGAAGGTAAGGTCGAGCTCCCTTTCCCCTCGACTTCCCCTCGTGTCAGGAAGGTAAGGTCGAGTTTTCCTTCCCCTCGATTTTCCCCTCGTGTCAGGAAGGGTAAGGTCGAGTTATCCCTTTCCCCTCGCCTTTTCCCCTTACCCCTCGCCTGTGTCAGGAAGGTAAGGTCGAGTTCCCTTTCCCCTCGACTTCCCCTCGTGTCAGGAAGGTAAGGTCGAGTTCCCTTTCCCTCGCCTTCCCCTTCGTGTCAGGAAGTAAGGTCGAGTTCCTTCCTCGACCCTTCCCTCGTGTCAGGAAGGTAAGGTCGAGTTCCCTTTCCCTCGCTTCCCCTCGTGTCAGGAAGGTAAGGTCGAGTTCCCTTTCCCCTCGCCTTCCCCTCGACTGTGTCAGGAAGGTAAGGTCGAGTTCCCTTTCCCCTCGCCTTCCCCTCGTGTCAGGAAGGTAAGGTCGAGTCCCTTTCCCTCGACTTCCCCTCGTGTCAGGAAGGAAGTTCCCTTTCCCCTCGACTTCCCCTCGTGTCAGGAAGGTAAGGTCGATTCCCTTTCCCCTCGACTTCCTTCGTCAGGAAGGGTAAGGTTCCCCTTTCCCCTCGACTTCCCCTCGTGTCAGGAAGGTAAGGTCGAGTTCCCTTTCCCTTCGACTTCCCTCGTGTCAGGAAGGTAAGGTCGAGTTCCCTTCCCCTCGACTTCCCTCGTGTCAGGAAGTGTAAGGTCGGTTCCCTTTCCCCTCGATTCCCCTCGTGTCAGGAAGGTAAGGTCGAGTTCCCTTTCCCCTCGACTTCCCCTCCGTGTCAGGAAGGTAAGGTCGAGTTCCCTTTCCCCTCGCCTTCCCCTCGTGTCAGGAAGGTAAGGTCGAGTTCCCTTTCCCCTCGACTTCCCCTCGTGTCAGGAAGGTAAGGTCGAGTTCCCTTTCCCTCGACTTCCCCTCGTGTCAGGAAGGTAAGGTCGAGTTCCCTTTCCCCTCGACTTCCCCTCGTGTCAGGAAGGTAAGGTCGAGTTCCCTTTCCCCTCGGTCAGGGTAAAGTTCCCTTTCCCCTCGACTTCCCCTCGTGTCAGGAAGGTAAGGTCGAGTTCCCTTTCCCCTCGACTTCCCTCGTGTCAGGAAGGTAAGGTCGAGTCCCTTTCCCCTTTCCCTCGTGTCAGAAAGGTCGGTCCCTTCCCCTTCGGTCAGGAAGTAAGGTCGAGTTCCTTTCCCCTCGACTTCCCTCGTGTCAGGAAGTAAGGTCGAGTTCCCTTTCCCTTCGACTTCCCCTCGTGTCAGGAAGGTAAGGTCGAGTTCCCTTTCCCTCGACTTCCCCTCGTGTCAGGAAGGTAAGGTCCCTTTCCCTCGACTTCCCCTCGTCAGGAAGGTCGAGTTCCCTTTCCCCTCGACTTCCCCTCGTGTCAGGAAGGTAAGGTCGAGTTCCCTTTCCCCTCGACTTCCCCTCGTGTCAGGAAGGTAAGGTCGAGTTCCCTTTCCCCTCGACTTCCCCTCGTGTCAGGAAGGTAAGTCGAGTCCCTTTCCCCTCGACTTCCCTCTGTCAGGAAGGTAAGGTCGAGTTCCCTTCCCCTCGACTTCCCCTCGTGTCAGGAAGTAAGGTCGAGTTCCCTTTCCCCTCGACTTCCCCTCGTTGTCAGGAAGGTAAGGTCGAGTTCCCTTTCCCCTCGACTTCCCCTCGTGTCAGGAAGGTAAGTCGAGTTCCCTTTCCCCTCGACTTCCCTCTGTCAGGAAGTAAGTCGATCCCTTTCCCCTCGTTCCCAGGAAGGTAAGGTCGAGTTCCCTTTCCCCTCGACTTCCCTCGTGTCCGAGTTCCTTCCCTTCCCCTCGTGTCAGGAAGGTAAGGTCGAGTTCCCTTCCCCTCGACTCCCTCGTGTCAGGAAGGTAAGTCGAGTTCCCTTTCCCCTCGACTCCCCTCGTGTCAGAAAGGTAAGATCGAGTTCCCTTTCCCCTCGACTTCCCCGACTTCCCTCGTGTCAGGAAGTTCGATTCCCTTTCCCCTCGACTTCCCCTCGTGTCAGGAAGGTAAGGTCGAGTTCCCTTCCCCTCGACTTCCCTCGTGTCACTAAGTCGATTCGAGTGTCAGAAGGTAAGTCGAGCTCCCTTTCCCCTCGACTTTCCCCTCGTGTCAGGAAGGTAAGGTCGAGTTCCCTTTCCCCTCGACTTCCCCTCGTGTCAGGAAGGTAAGGTCGAGTTCCCTTTCCCCTCGACTTCCCCTCGTGTCAGGAAGGTAAGGTCGAGTCCCTTTCCCCTCGACTTCCCCTCGTGTCGGAAGGTAAGGTCGAGTGACTTCCCGTGTCAGTAAGGTCGAGTTCCCTTTCCCCTCGTGGGAAGGTAAGGTTAATTCATTTGTCTCAAGCCCCAATTTCGAACGTGTGAGATACTTGGCGTGCCTTCAGGAAGTTTTTTTTGTTGTTGTTGTTGTTTGTGGTTTGGCGGATGTTGGTGGTGGTGGTGGTGTTATTGTGTTGGCGTTCGTGGTTTTGTTTATTTGTTGATGGTTTTTGTTATTGTTCTTTTGCTGTTTTTGTTATTGTTCTTTGCTGCTTTTGTTATTGTTTTCGTTGCTGTTTTTTATTGTTTGTTGCTTTTTTGTTATGTCTGTTGCTGTTTTGTTATTGTTCTGTTGCTGTTTTTGTTATTGTTCTGTTGCTGTCTTTGTTATTGTTCTGTTGCTGTTTTTTGTTATTGTTCTGTTGTTGTTTTTGTTATTGTTCTGTTTGCTGTCTTTGTTACTGTCTGTTGTTGTTTTCGTTATTGTTCTGCTGTTGTTTTTGTTATGTCTGTTGCTGTTTTGTTTCTTGTTCTCTTGTTGTTTTTGGTTATTGCTCTGTTGATGTTTTTGTTATTGTTCTGTGCTGTTTTTTATGTTCTGTTGTTGTTTTTTTTTATTGTTCTTTGCTGTCTTTGTTATTGTTCTTTGCTGTCTTTGTTATTGTTCTGTTGCTGTTTTTGTTATTGTTCTGTTGCTGTTTTTGTTATTTCTTTTGCTGTTTTCTTGTTATTGTTTCCTGTTTCTGTTGCTGTTGTTATTGTTCTGTTTCTTTATTCTGTTGTCGTGTTGCTGTTTTTGTTATTGTTCTTTTGCTCTCTGTTGCTGTCTGTTATTTTTGCTGTGGTATTCTGTTGCTGCCTTTGTTATTGTTTCTCTTATATTTTTGTATTATTCTGCTGTTGTTTTTGTTATCGTTCTTTCACTGTGGTATTGTTCTGTTGGGCGTTGTGTCTCGTTTTCCATTGGCATTCTTGGCTTGGGTTACGAAAGGGTAGACTCTTTTATTTTCCTTCTTCGCATCAAACTCAGCTTTTCCAAGTGTTATGTAAGTTGTTGTGTTGCGTAACCATTGCAAAACGAACTGCAGCAGAATCGAGGGAGAGAAAAGGGGACAGATTCCACTTCACACGAGGGAGAGATGGAAGAGAGAGGGGAAATAGAGAGAGAGAAGAGAGGGAGAGAGAGGGGATAAGGAGGAGAAGAGAGGGAGAGAGAAGGGAAATAGAGAGGGAGAGAGAGGAGGAAATAGTTGATCTCGAGGGAAGAGATGAAGAGAGGAGAGAGGGGGGAAATAGAGAGGAGAAGAGAGGGAGAGAGAGAGAGGAAATAGAGAGGAGAAGAGAGGGGAAATAGAAGGAGAAGAGAGGGAAAGAGAGGGGAAGAAGAGGGAGAGAAGGGAATAGAGAAGAAGAGGAGAGAGAGGGGAAATAGAGAGGGAGAGAGAGGGGAAATAGAGAGGAGAAGAGAGGGAGAGAAAGGGGAAAATAGAGAGGAGAGAGAGGGGAAATAGAAGTTGATTCGAGGGAAATGATGGGAAGAGAGAGGGAGAGAGAGGGGAAAATAGAGAGGAGAAGAAGAGTGAGAGAGGAAAGAAGAGGGAGAGAGAGGGGATATAGAGAGAAGAGGGAGAGAGGGGGGAAATAGAGATGAGAGAAGGGAGAGAGAGAGGAAACAGAAGAGGGAGAGAGAGAAGAGAGGGAGAAGAGAGGAGAATAGAGGGAGAGAGAGGGAAATAGATGAGGAGAAGAGAGGGAGAGAGAGGGGAAAATAGAGAGGGGAGAAGGAAACAGAAGAGGAGAAAAGAGGGGAAATAGAAAGGAGAAGAGAGTGAGAGACAAAAGGAAAAGAGAGGGAGAGAGAGAGAAAGAGAGGGAGAGAGGGAAGAGAGGATGAAGAGAGGGGGAAATATAGAGAGGGGAAGAGAGGGAGAGAGAGGAAATAAGAGAGGAGAAGAGAGGGGAAACAGAGAGGAGAAGAGAGGGAGAGAAGAAGTGAGAGAGAAGAGAGGGAGAGGAGGAAAGAGAGGAGAGAGAGGAGAAGAGAGGAGAGAGAGTGGAACAGTAGAGAGGAAAGAGAGGAGAGAGAGGAGAGAGAGGGAGAGAGAGGAGAAGAGAGGAGAGAGAGTGGAAATAGGAGGATAAGAGAGGGAGAGAGAGGGAATAGAGAGGACAAGAGAGGAGAGAGAGATGAGAGGTAGAGAGAGGAGAAGAAGAAAGGAAATAGAGAGGAGATGAGAGGTAGAGAGAGGAGAAGAGAGAAAAGAAGAGAGGGAGAGAGAGGGGACATAGAGAGGAGAAGAGAGGGAGAGAGAGAGGAAAATAGAGGGACAAGAGGGAGAGAGAGGAAAGAGAGGGAGAGAGAGGGAAAGAGAAGAGGAGAAGAGAGGAGAGGAGAAGAGGAGAGAGAGAGAGGTAAACAGAGAGGATAAGAGAGGGAGAGAGAGGGAAATAGAGAGGAGAAAGAGAGGAGAGAGAAGGAGCGGGGTGCATTGAGGAAGAGAGGAGTGAGAGACGGAAACAGAAGAGAGAAAGAGAAGAGGGAAATAAAGGGAAGATAAAAGAAACAGAGGGGAGATATCAGAGGGTAAGAGAGGGTGGGGAGAGGAGAAGGGGAGATGGTGGAAGTGAGAGAGAGAGAAGGATAGAGACGAGGAAAAAGAGAGAGAAAAAGAGGGGAGTCGGGAAGGGGGCGAGAGAGAGGAGACAGAGAAAAAAAGGGAAGAAGGAAGGAGCATAAAAGGGAGAAGGAGAAGGGGAGCGAAAAGAGAGAGAAGAGATAGGGGGTAGACATAGAAGAGTGAGGGGAGAGAGTGGGGAACAGGAGGAAAAGGGGAAAACGAACACCAATCAATTGCTGTTCTCTCATTGATATTAACATCAATGCCGCGTCATACATTTTTGTCAGTAATTAACTTATGACAAAAGCGGCCAAACGCCCTTTAAACCTAAATGAAGCAGTTATCGATAACAGTTCATTAAACTCAATGAAAACGATATAAAAAAATATATACAAACAAAAACAAACAAATGCAAAATATCACCGAACAAATATTTCACTCTCAGCTGAGTCTCTATATATGTAAATAAAAAAATCTGATCCTATAGATACCCTACAAAATTGAATATGCAAATTCTTCCCCAGATAAAAAGAAATAAAACAAAAAAAAAGCTGATACATGTTCCTCCTCCATACATAATGCATAACAACACTGTTATCAAAGAGCAGACCGAGCGTTGAAAGTCATTTTTTTAAGCATAAGTTAAACACAAAGAAAATAAAGGATAAAGGATCAGGCTTGCAACAACTCCAGATTGAAGCGAGAATAGTGAACAAGATCAATATGAACAAAAAGGACATTGATTGTCGTGCTGGAGCTGAACAACACAGTGCCGCCGATAATCCATGGAATTCGGATAATATCCACATTTTGGATAATTTAGTAGTAAGCCGGTCTAAAGCTGTACTGTAACGGGTTGAAATGTGGAAGAATTTTCTCATTTTTTCGTTTTAAGAGTAGGTGGAGAGACAAAGAAAGGGAATTAACGAAAAAGATAGAAATATAACGATAATGGTAAAACAATAGAATGATGATAGTGAAGATGGTAGTCAAATGGACACATACAAACGCACACACACACACATGTCCGGCCACGTACACACACATACACTTACACACACCCACACTTACACACACCCACACTTACACACACACACACTTACACACACACACACTTACACACACCACACTTACACACACCCACACTTACACACACACACATACTTACACACACCCACACTTACACACCCACACTTACACACACCCACACTTACACACACCCACACTTACACACACCCCACATTAACACACACACATACACATATCCATACACCCAAACATCCACACAAAAAGACTAACACATAAACACACGCACATGCAGACACACCGCGTCTTTGCATCAGAATTACACGAACACTCATATCCTCAGTAAGTGAAATGTGGCGTACATTACCGTAGACTAATGTTTGGCTAAAAAATAAGTGCATCAAATGTAAGTAAATTTTCTCTCTCTCTCTCTCTCTCTCCCCCCTCTCTCTATTTATCTGTCTGTCTGTCTATCTATCTATTTATCTATTTATGTATCTCGATTTCTCTATATATCTGTCTATCTTTCTATATGTCTATCTATTTATCTATCTATCTTTCTCTTTCTATAGAGACCATAGACTATAGGAGACTATAGGTTTTAGCTAAAAATGAAGTGCTTGAGTTAATTTCTCTCTCTCTTTATCTATCTATCTATCTATCTGTCTGGCTGTCTGCCTATCAATCTGTCTCTATCTATCTATTTATCTATCTGTCTGTCTCTCTATCTATCTCTCTATCTCACTTGCTCTATCTGTCTATCTACTTATATATCTATCTATTTATCTATCTATCTTCTATAGAAGACTATAGATTTTAGCTAAAAATTGAGAGCATCAAATATGAATTAATCTCTCTCTCTCTCTCTCTCTCTCTCTCGCTCTCTGTCTCTCTCTCTGTCTGTCTCTCTCTCTCTCCTCTCTCCTTCTCTCTGCTCTCTCTTTCTCTCTCTCTCTCTCTCTCTCTCTCTCTCTCTCTCTCTCTCTCTCTCTCTCTCTCTCTCTCTCTCTCTCTCTCTCTCTCTCTCTCTCTCTCTCTCTCTCTCTCTCTCATCTTCCTCTATATATATTATTGCTCTCTATATATATGTCTGTTAGTAGGTATAAAAAATATTTGTGTATCTAATTATGTGTATATGTTTAAGGACCAAGGATGGGTATGATCAACAATGATGATAATGATAAAAAAACATTTATAATGATGATAATGGCATGATGTGATAAGAACAATAGCAGTGATACCTCCAACACAAGCAATCACCTGACATCCCCCTCACAGCAATAAACATCAAGCCATTTCGTCCTCGCAAAGCCATACACCAAACGCTGGCAAAAAATCCCAGAGTGAGAGATGCACAAACCATAGGACTGGACTTGGTGAGATCCCTCTGAGCGTGGCAACTCGTGTGTAACGTATATACAATGGAGCAGAGACGAATAGCTCTGCATACGTAGCAAGCGGCTATTGATATGCAGCGGATATAATCAACTATAGAAAGAGCTTGCATGTCAATCGGCTGGGGTTCCCGGCGTGGTTGTTCGTTGTACAGGATGCAGGTTTTGGAGGGGAGGTCTTGTTGTCCGGAGGGAGATAAAGCTCCGTATAATGAGGGGGGGAATGGAGTGGCAGGAGAGGAGGGGAATTGGTGGGGAGGGAGGGATGGAGAGACAGAAGTGAATGAAAAAAAGATATGAAAATATTTGTCTTTGGAGATAAAGATGAGGCTGTTATACACTTTCTATCTGAAGTGAATTCCAATTGTTTTTTTCTCTATTTCTTTTTGTTTTCATTATTCACTCATTTCCTTTTCTGTATTCAAGATAATCCTATTTCGACCAAGAAGCAAAAAAGGAGTGATGGACGATGGTTAAAAAAAAAACGTAAATAATCACCTCCCATGGAATCCCTCTCCCATCCCTCCCATAGATCGCGACCGGAAAATACTCGCCATGGAAAAAAAAAAAAAAAAAAAACACGAGAGTACCATCCCCCGGGAAAGAACAGCGCGCCTGAAAACCGGATGCCGCCGCCTGCCGCACCGCTGGCCCTCGACGCGATCTCGGTAAACCCGGATCGGAAGCGCCCTCAGCACGCGCTCCTGCCGGCATTCCGAAGGATCACTCGGCGGGAGAAATATCAGAGGCTGAACTGCCGCTGCTTGCAAGGAGGCTGCAGCTCCCGTGGCTTGCTTGCGCGGGATCTTTGCGGGAAGGTTTAGTATATATATATATATATATATATATATATATATATATATATATATATATATATATATATATATATATATATATATATATATATATATATATATATATATATATATATATATATATATAATATATATATATAATATATATATATATTCATATATATACAAATATATGCATATACATATATTTGTATATGTGTGTGTGTGTATGAGAGAGAGAGAGAAATAGATACATTCATCCATCTGTTTTATATACAAAGAGAGATAGCACGAAAGGTGATGCTAATACTACTTAAAGAAATGCAACAACAAGTCAGTTATTCCACACATCAACATAACCAGCAGTAAACATGACATCTCAAAAAAAAAGATAAAACTAAAGACGAAACTGCCACATACCACTATAATACAACAACTTCCAGCCCGATAACATGTTCATGCGTTCAAGCGAACATCTGCAACACAGCCAAGCGGGTGAATTAAAGCCCACATGAATTAGCTCGCGTGCAAGACAGCTGGTCCATATTGCATCAGGCGGAAGATACGTTTCGTGGAAGAGCTATGGAAGCTTTCAGTCGGCCGAGAACTAAAGGATTGGGGGGGGGTGGGGGTGGGGGGGGGGGGAGCTCAGCTGATGGTACACGTAGTCGACAGAACTCTTTGGGTATGGGTTTCTGGTGTTGAATTCTTCTCGTAACTCGGGGTCTCTGAAACTTTTTTGGATTTGTACTCTATGGGCGTGAATTTTCTTCGAATTGAATTCTTTGGGTGTTGACTCATTGGGTTTGAACTTTTAAGGTGTGAACTCTCTGTGTTTG
>NW_020872953.1:716104-718604 GCF_003789085.1 Penaeus vannamei | reverse complement strand
TGTGGGGGGGGGGTGCGTGTCTGTTTGTGCGAATGAGCCGGGTTTGTGTGTTGTGAGTGTGTGTTTGTATGTGTGTGGGGGGGGGGTGCGTGTCTGTTTTGTGCGTATGAGTTTGCGTGTTTGTGTGTGTTTGTATGTGTGTGGGGGGGGGGCGTGCGTGTCTGTTTGTGCGAATGAGTGCGGGTTTGTGTTTGTTTGTATGTGTGTGTTTATGTGTGTGTGTGTGGGGGGGGTGCGTGTCTGTTTGTTGCGTAATGAGTGCGTGTTTGTGTGTGTTTGTATGTGTGTGGGGGGGGGGGTGCGTGTGTTTGTGCGAATGAGTGCGGGTTTGTGTGAGTAAGTGTGGGGGGGGGGGTTGTGAGTGTGTGTGTTTGCGTGTCTGTTTGTGCGACTGATTGCGTGTTTGTGTGTTGTGTGGGGGGGGGTTTGTTTGTGTGTGTGGTGTGTGTGTGTGTGTGTGCGTGTCTGTTTGTGCGAATGATTGCGTGTGTTTGTGTGGGTGGGTGTGGGGGGGGGTGTTGTGTGTGTTGTGTGCGTGTCTGTTTGTGCGAATGATTGCGTGTTTGTGTGTGGGGGGTGTTTGTGTGTGTTGTGTGCGTGTCTGCTTGTGTGAATGATTGCGTGTATGTGTATGGGTGTGTTTGTTTGTGAGTGTGTGTGTGTGTGCGTGTCTGTTTGTGCGAATGATTGCGTGTGTGTGTATGGGTGTGTTTGTTTGTGAGTGTGTGTGTGTGTGCGTGTCTGTTTGTGCGAATGATTGCGTGTGTATGTGTGGGTGTGTGTGTTGTCTGTGTGGGGTGTGGGTGTATGTGTGGGTATGTGTGTGTGTGTTTGTTTGTGTGTGGGGGTAGGTATGTTTGTCTGTTTGTCTGGGGTGGGTATGTGTGTGTGTGTTTGTCTATATGTGTGTGTGTGTGTGTTTGTCTGTATGTGTTTGTTTGAGTGTATTTGTCTGTGTGTGTGTTTGGGTGTGGGTGTGTCTGTTTGTGAGATTGATTACGTTTTTGTGTGGGCGCGTGTGTGTGTGTTTGTGATTGTGTGCGTGGGTGGGTATGCGTGTGTGTTTGTTCGTGAGTGTGTGTGTGTGCGTGTCTGTTTGTGCGATTGATTGCGTGTTTGTGTTGGCGTGCGCGTGTGTGTGTGTTTGTCTGTGTGTGAGGGTTGGTATGTGTGTGTGTATTTCTTTGTTTGTATGTATGTGAGTGAGTGAGTGTGTGGTGTGTTTTTGTGTGTGGGGGGGGGATATGTGTGTGTGTTTTTTTAGTGAGTGTGTGTGTATTCATCTATGTAGTCGCATTTGTTATATATACATAAAAATACAATGACACACAAACACATACACGCACACAGATAGATAGATATATAGATAGAAATGTAACATATATATATATATATATGTGTGTATATATATATATATATATATATATATATATATATATATATATATATATATATATATATATATATATATATATATATATATATATATATATATATATATATATATATATATATGTATATGTATTATATATATATATATATATATATATATATATATATATATATATATATATATATATATATATATATATATATATATATATATATATATATATATATATATATATAATATATATATATATATATATATATATATATATATATATATATATATATATATATATATATATATATAATATCTTTACTTACACGCTTTATGTAAACTAAACACGTTACCATGCGTAGATATGAACAGCCTCTATTCATTCACACATTCCCACGTATTTGCACATGCCTTATTCACGTGGAGTTGCTGTAACCTATTTGTGCTGAGCGCTGAGCAACCAGCAATCAGCCAGAGTTCAGAGAGAGTGCCTGTGCAAACCCGCGTGAGAACTGGCCTTCGACAGGGAGTGGGGAAAAAGGATTTTTTTTTTTTTTTTTTTTTTTTTTTTTTTTTTAAGGTGCCAAGCAGTGGCCTATTTTCTCTCTGTTCTCCCTCCTCTCTCTCTCCCGCTCTTCTCTCTCTTTCTCTCTCTCTCTCTCTTCTCTCTCTCTCTCTCTCTCTCTCTCTCTCTCTCTCTCTCTCTCTCTCTCTCTCTCTCTCTCTCTCCTCGCTCTCTCTCTCTCTCTCTCTCTCTTCCCTCTCTCTCTCCTCTCTGCTCTCTCTCTCTCTCCTCTCTCTCTCTTTCTCTTTTTTTTTTAAGGTAATTGGATGTTTGATGGGGGCGTGGTGATGGTGATTGTGATGATGAGAATGGAGAAAAGATAAGAAAAGTTATATTGAAAAGTTATACTGAGGATATGTATCAATAATATCGATGATGGTCATATTTTTGCCAATAATGACGGTAATTATGATTATTATCATCATTATTACTACCATTTTAATTATTGTTATTGTTTTCGTCATCATTTTCAAAACCATTACCATTTTTATTATTACTACAACTACTACCACTGCTATTATTATTATTATTATTATCATTATTATTACCAC
>NW_020872953.1:653798-671298 GCF_003789085.1 Penaeus vannamei | reverse complement strand
TGGCTTATAGTTGGTCCACTATTTTTTCTTTTTTTTTCTTTTTTTCTTTCTTTCTTATTTTGTATTTATTTCTTTTTTTTGTTTATCTTAGTTTGTATTTTGTTCTCTTTCTTGTCTTCTTCATCCTTTTTGGTTTTGTTCATAGGTGTATTGTTGTTTGGATTTTGAAACATTCTTCCTCTCTTTTCTTTCTGTGTATTTCTCTTTGCAATAAAATGGATTATAAAATGTCCTATTGATAAGATTGATGGTAAGGGAGCATCTATTAATGCATTTCTTAATTTGCATCAATAATAACGGTAGAAGTTACTGCTGCACTGACAAAAAAGGAAAGGCAGTAATGAAATGAATATTGTAATTACCATGTAAATTGAAATGTTTATGATAAAGGGGCAATGTCGTAATTATAATACTAATGACTATGATATCATATTCATATTGCAAATGCCATATAGCCCTAACGATGATACGTACAATTGTAAAAATAAATAAATAAATAGATGAATTACTACTACAACTACTACTCCTCCTGCTACTGCTTATGATGATTCTGCTACTGCCACTGCCACTGCTATTACTACTAATGCTACAACTACTATTACTACTATTGCTACTATAACTAAATGTCATACTACTGCTGCTCGTACTGCTTCTGCTGTTGTTTCTGCTACTGCTACTTCTATACTACTACTACTGCTACTGCTACCACTTTTACTGCTGCTGCTGCTCCTACTACTGCCACTGCCGTTGTTACTACTACTAATGCTACTACTTTTGCTACTACTATTAGTATTAGCACTGCTGTTACTACTGTTGCTGCAGCTGCTGTTACTGCTACTACTATTACTACTGCAGCTGCTACTACTACTGCTGATGCTACTAATACTTACTTCTGCTACTGCTACTCCTGTTGCTACTACTACTACTATTAGTGCTTCTACTATTATAGCAACTGCTTGTTATTACTACTTCTGCTGCAGTTGTTCTTGCTGCTATTACTACTACTATTTCTCCAATTACTACGACTACTAAATGACTGCTGCTGTTACTGTTGTTGGTATAAGTTATTCGTTATGCTCTCTCTCTCTCTCTCTCTCTCTCTCTCTCTCTCTCTCTCTCTCTATCTATCTATCTATCTATCATCTATCTATCTATCTATCTCTCTCTTATCTATCTATCTATAACTTCTATCTATCTACTCTATCTATTGTTTTTCGTTTTTCTTTAACTCTTTCGCTTATCCTATATCATCCTTCCTCTCTCTCTCTCTCCTCTCTCTCTCTCTCTCTCTCTCTCTCTCTCTCTCTCTCTCTCTCTCTCTCTCTCTCTCTCTCTCTCTCACTCTCTCTCTCTCTCTCTCTCTCTCTCTCACTCCTCACTCTCTCTCTCTCTCTCTCTCTTCTCTCTCTTCTCTTTCTCTCTCTTCCTTCTTCCTCTATCTCAACCAACCACCTCACTCTTTCTCGTTCGGGGAAATACGATCTTTTTCTCCATATAATTTACCACGCCAATAATTCTGCACCATGGAAGTTATCTGAAGCTAAGCCCCTACACATTTCTGGAATTCCCTTAAAGTTTCGCTCGGGCGTCAACAAAGGTAATGCATAGAAAGAGGCGAACGTATATGGAAAAAAAATCATCATCAAGGTAGGTTGGTTCTGAAGTTCTCAACGATGATAAAGTTAATTTATAGCGAATTTTGATAACGATAACAATAAGAAGATTAGAAATAACACTAAGTGAACGAAAAAAAATGGATAATAGCAACCACAAACGAAAATGACAGCAGCAACAACAATACTAGAAGAAATGATAGAGGAAATAACAATAATAGTGATATTTAAGGTCATATTGAAGATAAAAGACAAAATTTATAGTGAAACTCTTGAAAATATTTTTAGTAAAGATAGTAAAAACAATAATGGCAGTGATAATTATGGTACTAAGAATTATATAAATAAGGAAATAGTAATGACAATAATAACAACAATGATAAAATGAATAATAATGAAGATAATAATAAAGATAATAACAATGATATTAATATCATTATAATCATCATCGTTATCATTGATGCTATTAG
Organism: Penaeus vannamei; assembly: GCF_003789085.1. Lineage (NCBI taxonomy): Eukaryota > Metazoa > Arthropoda > Malacostraca > Decapoda > Penaeidae > Penaeus > Penaeus vannamei. The sequence continues at coordinate 669,215 of NW_020872953.1, read as the reverse complement.
CAATACTACTCTTGCTATCATTAATATTATTGTCATCATTTTTTATTACTATTATTATCATTATTGATATTACTTTTACTATAATCATGATTATCGTTATGATCATTATTGTTACTATCATTTTAATCCTAGCATTATCATTATCATCATTATCATAACCATTATCATCATGTTTACTATTGATATTATCAGTATGGTTATTATTCTGATTTTTCAATTGATATTATCATTATAGCTATCATCATAATCTTCATAATCAATACTGGAAACTTTGTTATTACTGGAAGTACTGTTACTACTATGAGTATTATAATTTTCTTTTACTATTAATTTAATTATTATCAAAACTACTGTTATAATTATCACTATTATTGTTATATACTATTATCATTATTGTTGTTAATATTATTGTTACTCTTATCATTACTATCATTAATATCATCATTTTCATTATGTTTATTATCATTGCCATCTCTGAAGATAATAATAAAGATAATAACAATGATATTAAGAATGATGGTCTGAGAGTGGCCAGACGATCCCAGTTGCCTCGCCGCTCTACCGTGGTCAGCTGATCCTGGAAGCCACGCCCTGTGCAACCGATCAGTGCGGCGGGACAACTAGGATCGTCTGACCACTCTCAGAGATGGCAATGATAATAAACATAATGGAAATGATGACATTAATGATAGTAATGATAGTAATAATGATAGTAAGAATGATATTAACAACAATAATGATAATAGTATTATCAACAATAATAGTGATAATTATAACAGTGGTTTTGATAATAATGAAAATAATATTAAAAGAAAAATTATAATACTCATAGTAGTAACAGTAATAACAAAGTTTCCAGTATTGATTATGAAGATAATGATGGTAGCTATAACAATATTAATTGAAAATATCAGAATAATAACCATACTAATAATAATATCAATAGTAAACATGATGATAAGGATTATGATAGTAATGGTAATGATAATGCTAGTACTAAAATGATAGTAACAATAATGATCATAACAATAATCATGATTATAGTAAAAGTAATATCAATAATGATAATAATAGTAATAAAAAATGGTGACAGTGATATTAATGATAGCAAGAGTAGTATTGATAATAGCATCAATAATAACGATGATGATTATAATGATATTAATAGTAATGATAGTAATGATGATGCTACTATTATTGCTACTGCTATTACATAACTACTTCTGCTAATGATGTTAATGATGATAGTAGTAATGGTGATAATGACAATAATGATAAAAATTGTAATAATGATGATTACGAAAATGATGATAATAATGATAATAATGAAAGTGATATCAATAACAATGATAATGCTACTACTATTACTACTACTACTGTAAGAACAAAACAAATGGTAATAACAAATAATGATAATGATAATAACCTGAATAGTAAAATGATGGCAGCCAATGTTGACAGTGATAATAATTTGAATTTATGATTGTGATGCTAGTTAAAAATGGCAATGATGATAATAGTAATAATAGTAATTAATGTAAATCATTAACAATAATAATAACAAAATCAATAATAATAATAATAAGAGTAATAGTATACATAAAGTGATAGTAAATTAGTGAAAAAGTAAAAGCTGTAATAAAAAATAATAAATGAATACTGATGATGATGATGATACCCAATAAAATAATCAATGAAAAGTGAGATGATAATGATAATTAAAGCAATGATGAATAAAGCATAGAAATCATTTAAATCAATAGCAATAATTATAATAATTATATCATGCATACATTGTAATAATATATCAATTATCATGTTATTTATCATTACATATCAGCTATCTCTGTGAGTATATTTCAATATCACTAATAATCTAGGTACTCATAATTTTTGTAATATACAATTATCATATATATTATTTATAATTCATCTTACCTATGTAATATACTTTATCATCCATTATTGTTTGAGTATCATTCTTATTATTATCATTTATTATTGTTTTTCGTTATTTCTGCAAATAATTATCATTTTATCTTATTATTATCATTAATTATTATTATCATTATTATTATTTTATTTTTCATGTTATTAACATCATATTATTCATTATTATGCCATTTATTAATCATTATCATTATTATTACATCATGATTCATGTTATTATCATCATTATGCATTACTATCCATTTATTACTAATACACCATCTTAATTATTCATTAGACAATTAACCAAATTGCATTAAAGATTTTTTCATACCCCTTATATTCATACCCACCGCTGTTCTATTCAACAGTACCGCATAACAGCTTAACCCATATACAATAATGCATATAACTATATATATATATATATATATATTATATATATATTAATTATATATAATATAATAATATTAATATATATATATATATATAATATAATATATTATATATATATATATATATATATATATATATATATATATATATGTTATATATATATATATATATATATATATATATATATATAACTATATTAATATATATATTAATATATATATTATATATATATATATATATATATGTATATATATATATATGTAAACATATCCATTTACAACTTGGACTCTGTTTACGTTACATGTATAGAATTAAAACGAAATTCCTTGATCCAATACTGAATACAATTAATGAACGTTAAATATAGATACAACTAAATCTGACAACTCACTCGTCACTTGTGAATTCCTAATCACGAAGTCATGAGCTGGAAAATCCAATCATGACTAGACAAGCGAACGAGCGATAAGAGGCGTGACAAGACAAGGGAAAAGGGAATTAGGCCTAAATGACACTCTAGGGGTGTAATCAGTGTTATATTGTATTGGTTCGCCTTGTCTTAGGTGTGCTCATTTCTTGTCTTTTTTTATTCATTGCTTTCTGGTATTCTTTTGTTTGTTTGAATTGAATGTTTGGTTACGTTTTCGTATCGTATTTCGTTATTAATCAGTCAATTTTATCAACGTTTTGCTTTCATTTTCATTTATATCATTTTGCCGGTGTAATTAGTAAGAATAATTCTCTCTATTGATAATTCCGTAAGAATTGAGAATACTAAAACAAGCACTTTTTACGAGAACAAGTAAGACACACACACACACACACACAAACACAACACACACACACACCACACACACACACACATAGACAGACAGACAGACAGACAGAGAGAGACAGACAGATGAGAGAGAGAGAGAGACAGACAGACAGACAGACAGACAGACAGACAGACAGAGACAGAGATACAGAGAGAGAGAGAGACAGAGACAGACAGACAAACATAAACAAAACAAAAACCAGACACAAAGCGAGAGGAACAAAACCAAACAAAACGCCACGTACTCCAAGCCTTTCTTCATCCAGCCACCTGCATATAAATAATAGCAGCTGCTCTCCGGCGCGGTTTCCCCGTCGAGATAAACCAACATTCGCCGCTGAATAAGTTGAGAAGGATGGAGCATCTCAGCCAGAAGGAGGAGCCCGGTTTACCAAGTGCAGGGACAGCAAACCCACGAAGGCGGACGTGTACTCTCCTCCTTTGTCTCTGATTCCGGGAAAGTGAGGACTTATTCTGAGGAATGAGCTCGTGCGTGTGTGTGTGGTGGCGTGCTTGTCTTGGGGGGTGAGTTAGTTTAATATATTATATTATTATATATAATATATATATATATTATATATATATATATAGAGAGAGAGAGAGAGAGAGAGAGAGAGAGAGAGAGAGAGAGAGAGAGAGAGAAGAAGAGAAAAGATGCGGAGAGAGAGGGAGAGAGAGAGAGAGGGAGGGAGGGGAGAGGAGAGAGGGAGAGACGGAAAGATATAGAACATAGATAGATAGAGAAGAGGAGAGAGCGGAGAGAGAGAAGGAGAGACGGAAAGATATAAATAGATGATAGATAGAGAGAGAGAAGAGAGATAGATAGAGAGAGACAGTAGATATAGAGATGGATAGATAGTGAGAGAGAGAGAGAGAGAGAAAGATACATAGTATAGATTAATGAGAGAGGAGAAGAGCAGAGACAGAGAGGACACAGAAAACGCAGGGACAAAGAGAGAGAGAGAGAGCAACGCACAAACAGTATCCTGTTGATTCATTATTTTCTTTTCTCTAATAATTTTACTTTGTAGAAATTAATTTTCCATAAATCTCATCAGAGAGAGAGAGAGAGAGAGGGAGAGAGAGAGAGAGAGGAGAGAGAGAGAGGAGAGAAGGAACGAGAGAGAGAGAGAGAGAGAGGGAGAGAGAGAGGAGAGAGAAGACAGAGAGACAGACAGACAGACAGAGAGACAGAGCAGAGGAGAGACGATAATCAAGAAATCCTAAAATCTTCACAGCATGTACTTTTATTTTTGCCAAAACACGTTAATCTTCGTAGTGTCGTAAACAATGATTTTTTTTTAGACCTTCGTAAGCTGTCAGGTTATGAAGAAGGTTATCAATCAAGCTTTTATTTAGCCCTGACAAGCAGCTTCTCGGATAATGGCAAACGTGTTATTCTTTCATTTTCATTATTACAATCATGTTTTTTTTTAATTTATGGTCGTTATTATTATCATTATTGTTATTGTCATCATCGTGATTTTTATTATTACTATTATCATTATTATAATTTTTATTATTATGGTCATTATCTTCAACGACATCATCCTCTCCATTATCATTGTTATCATTATCATTATCATCACTTTTATTACCATTATTATTACTATCATTATTGTTATTTCATTCATAAGCACCATTGATAGTGAAACAAATAATAACAATAATGATATCTATGATAATAATAACAATAAGACGAATGATAGTAATTTATCATTCATTTTATTATTATTGTAAATCATTATCATTACTACTTGCCTTGTATGGTGTTCATTCACAAAACAGACAGGGAACTGCTCATGCTCTCTGCACCACACACCGGGTTCTGTGAGAGTATGTTGCCATGCGGGCGAGAACAGAAGCAAAGCATGCAAATTATTGTACATCACAAGAAATAGCACTGATTAATAGAAAGGTGATTGTCTTACACACTAACAACAGCTAAACATGATAAATCATTTTGTATATTTTTTCACTTAGTGTAAGACATTGCAGAAAGAAATTAATCATGAGGTGTATAATATTGTCATTATCACATTATTATCCCAACATACGTGCGGTGATACAAAATAAAAAAAAAACAGGTAACAGACTCCTAGAGGTGTGTCGTATCGGGATTCTTTTTTTTTTTTGGGGGGGGTGATGTGATTAACATCACTTCACTCTAAACCCTGCCTGCCGAACCTAGACATTAACTGGAAAATAAAACTTTTAAATTAAAAACACAAATCTTGTCTATTACTTAAAAGCCTCAGTCAGAGAACTGCCATTCTGATATCGAGATGATGCACGCTCGCCCTGAGCTGTGTCGCCGGTCGTCGCCAAGTGGCAACAGACGCGACGCTGTCCCCGCGGCGCGAGGTTTGCTGAGTGTGCTTTGGTTGTCAGAAGTCGAGCCGTTGTGGCGTTAGGGGTTGTGTTTTGGCGGTATTTTTGAAAACCAGAGTCTGGGATTTCCGGTAAACGGAAATTAAGTGATTAAAAAAAAAATGAATCGTCCTTTTTTCCGAGACAAAATACGGTCGGTCGGGTTACCTGTACGTAAAGTGTTATCACATCCCTGTCATATAAACACACAATCATCTCCGTAACACAACCAACATCCAACAACTAATACCATGACCATTCTCACCATGCCTTTCTTTTAATTGCCTTAGGAACTCCAGCTCCAGTAGTTAGGTAAATGACTTAGCAAGCAGTCACACCTACACCCACACTAAGTCACATTTGTGTTATTCTATTAGATTCCAAAGACTAAAAATATCACTCTTTCATAATTTTTCAACCCTCTCCCTCGCTCACAGTACATACACGCACTTCTTTGTTGTATACACTTCCTCTTTTCTCATTTTCCATCCGTAATACGCGCTTTTTACAATTTTCAATTTGCTGATTAAAGTTCCCAGGAAAATTTTCTCCGTGTCTTTGTTCTTCTGGTTGTACTTGTTTTAATCTACACTCTAATATAAAAAAAGAAGAAGATTAAGAAGCATACAAAGCGGAGGGAGAATTAAAACCTTGCTCAACAGCAAGGCGTCGACACAAGGCAGTTAATTTCCTGAGATATAAATAAAAATAAAGATTAACTGTTATTCTCGAGTTCACACACAAACACACACACACACACACACATACACACACACAGAGAAAGGAAATAATGGGAAAGAGAGATAAATAGATTGACAGACAGAGAGAGAGAGGGGGGGGGGAGGGGTAGACAGAGAGTTAGTCAGTTATTCAGTGAGAGGCATGTATGGATACACATAAATTTGTGGGTGCCTGTGTATGCATATATATATATATATATATATATATATTATATATATATATATATATATATATATATATATATATATATATATATATATATATATATATATATATATATATGTACACACACACACACACACACACACACACACACACACACACACATAACACGCATATATACATAATGTGTGTGTGTGTATATTCTATGTATGTATATATGTATGTAAATATGTTATATATATAACATATTTATACACACACGCACGTACACATACACAAACACACACACCAAACACACACACACACACACACAACACACACACACACACACATTAGATATATATATATATATATATATATAGATATTACGTATATATATATATATATATATATATATATATATATATATATATATATATATATATATATATATATATATATATATATATATATTATACATATATATATATATATGCATATATATGTATATATATATATATATATATATATATAATATATATATATATATATATATATATATATATATATATATATATACACACACACACACACACACACACACACACACACACACAACACACACACACACACCAAAATAATATATATATATATATATATATATATATATATATATATATATATATATATGTATATATATATATATATAATATTTCATTGATATGACATTCTTTTTTAATTAATATCGTAACAGGCATTCTCATATGCAAACAATGTCAGCAGATAATATCATATAAACTCAGAAGTTAATGTAATATGAAGCAACGTGACATTCCTCAAAGCTAAACGCCAAAGGGCCATTAAAGAGCTTATAGTCGACAAAGTTCCTTTAATGTTATAAAGCTGCAACTGTATTATTGATACTGACTGTTCTTGTGCTTTTTGCTGCTCCTGCTGCTACTACTATAGATCCTGCTGCTAGTTTTGAATCTGCTTCTACTACTGATAATGGATATATTGCTGTGACTGTTGTTCCTGTTGTTTTAATGTTACTACTAGTGAAAATCTGTTTTTGTTATTACTGCTATTTCGGTTGTTGCTGTTATAATTACTGTTGTAGATTTTTTCTTTTTCCTCTGCCGCAAATGTTACTGCCTCTATCATTCTCTCGATTTTAGTGCCCAATATGCTGTTACTTTTTTACTAGTACTACTGTTGCTTCTAATGTCATAAATCCTAATAATATACACTTGAGCTCAATAAAACATTACACCTTAATCAAATTACCTACATGATGAAAAAAAAAAGTCCTATTAATAACGCAGAAGGATAATAGACAAAAATGTTTCCCAAGTGTTCTATAGGCTCTTATAACCACATCACGCCAAATAAGACGGGAAAAGAGTTAAACATAAGAAGATTAATAAGAGGAATGGAAAGGGAACTGACTTTGGTGCTTATATTAGAATGATCCTTTGTGTTCTATGTGTGTGTATTCCTAATTGTAGATAATGTTAGCTGTTTATTTTTTTCTTGTATGTATCTTGTCTCTGTCTGACTATTTGTATATAGATAGAATTCCTAGGTATGCGATATGGCTATACAGATATAAATACAAATAATAATATATAACATTACATACATATATACATTACATACATATATATATAAATATATATTAATATATATATTTATATATATATATATACATATATATAATATAATAGAAATATAGATTACATATATAAGATAGATAGATAGATAGATAGAGATAGACATAAGAATAAGATAGATAGATAGATATATACATAGATGATAGAAATAGATAAGACCATAATAGATAGATAGATAGATATATGCATATGTTATATATATAATACATTAATAATAACATATATATAATATGTGTATTAGTATATATATATATATATTAAGTATATAAATAATTAAAAATTATATATAATATATTAATATATATATATAATAAATTATTATATATGCCATAAATAATATACAATATATAGCAAGCTACTATAGCTAGCATAGAAATGATAGATAAGTAATAGATATATAATAGGATATAATAATAGATATAATGTACATAAATCAATACTATTATATATATGTATAATATAATATATATAATAATATATATATATAAATATTTATAATATATATATATTATATATATATAAATAAAACATATATATTATATATATTATATTATATATAAAATATAATATAATAATATAATATACATATATATTAGATATATTATAAATATATATAAATTATGTATGTTAACAATATTGATAATAATATGTATTAATCTTAATATATATATACAACATATATGGATTATAAAAAATATAATAAATATATAATATATATATATATATATGGATAATATATAATGTATATATTATATGTATATAATTCTATCTAATATATATACATATATATTACACCACTCACCACCTCCCCACACACACAGCTAAACAAACACTAACACACACACCACATACACACACACATAATATACATATAGTATGTATACACACACATCACTAACACACACACACACGATCACATCCATATTAATATACAATATAAATATATATATAAATATATATAATAAAATATAATAAAATTATAATATCAATATGTAATATTTTCATTATTATATATTATTTTTTTCTTCTTATATTCTTCTTCTTTATCTATCTATCAATATAATATATATATAGTTAAATAATATATATATAGAATAATATATATATATAATAATATATATATATATAATAAATATATATGAGTAATATAATATATATAATATTATATATAATACATATATGATACATCACAAATATCACCAAACAACACACACACACACACAACACACACACCACACACACACACACACACACACACACAATACCATCACACGTACACAACACACCTACACACATCACACACACGCACACACACACAACACACACACACACATCACACACACAACCACACAAGCTACACACAACACACACACACACTAACACAACACACACACACACACATCAGCAGATAGATGATTTGTCATAGTTGGCCGTAATATGTATTGTATATAAGACATATATAAATGCAAATATTAAGCTAGTACGTCGTATATATTAATTATTGTATTAATATATAAATATAAAACTATATATATATATACATATATACCCCAATATATAAATAACCACTAGGCTCATTAATCGCTATGAGCCTTTGAACTATCTTCTACCTATACCGTATATATATATCCTCTTACCTCCCCTCCTCCTTCCTTCTCTCCTCTTCTCCTCCCCTCCCTACTCCTCTACGCATATCATATGTACATATATCTATATAATCCATCTCACCATACATACACTCCTACCTCTTCCCATCTCTCTAACTCACTATCACTCACTTCTTCCCTCACCTCCTACTTCATCTCCTTACACCCCCCTTACCCTCACTCTACTACTCCTACTCCTACTTCATCCCACCACCTCTACTTCATACCCACATAGTACAACTACCAAGCACAGGCCGTCTATACGCACCTACATCACCTTAGGCACAAGAAGTATAACCACTATGGACACTGAGAAGAGCAGTAGCCATATATACTTCATTGTAGCACCATCCTAGTAGTGACCCTATTACCCTGATGTAGCTTGTTGTTGGGGTAGGGTGGGAGGAAAGACTTTCATTGCGTTAGCTACGTTGTGTAGTTTGTTGTTTTTAGGTGTGTGTTTGTGTTTTGCAGTAGATCTCGTATATATATGTACCTATAGTAGGTATATGTGTGTGTGGTTTGTGGTGCTAGTATTGCTATCATCTACAGTTGGTATCTATAAGGCATAGTATTATGTTATGTTTTTATAAGTTTTACTAGACTTTGAGTGAGTACGTATTGATTATTTTATTTATTATTACTTCTACGTCTGTTTTCAGTTCTTTAAGTATTTCTATATTTTAGTTGTTTATAGTTTAATGTTAAATGTAATAATGCTTGAATATTTTATTGCGCTTCCATAAAACAATAACCTAGCAAGTAACGTAAAGAGAAATAGAAAACGATAGACAGATGAGAGAGTAGATAGGTGAGAGGCGAGGTAGAGAAGAGAGAGATATGAGTGAGTATGAGCATAATATATAGGAGATAGTAATGGAGAGAGAGGAATAATTGAGATAGAGAATAGAGATAAAAGATAGATATATAAGAGATGATAAGAAGATAGTAGAAGATAGAGAAGATAATAAAAGAAAGAATTAGAAATATAAGATAAACGATTATAAGATAGAAATGTGCTGTGATGCAGTAGACATAAGTAATAGGATAAATAAAGAAAAATAGTAAAACAGTTATAATAATATTACAATAATTAAACAGAGATATTATAATTTAAGATAGAAGAATTAGTATATAATATAAAATAATAACAAGAATAGAATATATATGATAATATAAATAAATATTAATTAAACAAGATAAGAGATAATTAGTAAAGTATATATATAAAATAGATAAATACAGAGATAGATTAAACTAATAATAATGTAGATTATTATAAACAGACAAAATAACAAGAAGATAGATAGAATGAACAATAAATAAGGTAATTAATACATAGAAGATGGTAATATAAATATAAATAAACAAGATACATATGTAAATATATATATAAATAAAATCTTAGTGAGTAATTAGATAGATGATATTAAGATTATAAAATAGATATAATACAAGAATATAATATAATATGATTATATAATATAAACAAAACAGAGAAGATAGATTAAATAAGATGAAATATACATTAATAATAGAAAAATTTATATAATATAGATAGATAAAATATAGTATATAATTATAGTAGAAATCATAGAATAATAATAAATAAAGAAGAAGTAGGCTTACATGTGACATCACCCTACTATCATACTACCTCATCCATCACACTAACTATACCTAATATTAATATCACAATAGCATTACTATCTATCTATCGCATTATAGACTACAATAGCGAGAACATGATTATCTAATAAGGTCAGTAGACACAGTTATATGCAGGAGCAGCAACTTGGTATCAATATTAATAGTAAATTCGTATGACTAGTATAAATAAATACACGGTGATAGACTAGACGATAGATAGTGATGATAGATAAAAATATATAGATATCGAAATTTATATAAGCATAATATTTAATGAACTTCCACGTAAGAATTCGAAAGAAAAGAGAAGCAACTCGCTCACATACTATTAATGATTCCGTCTATGTTGAAATCATGTACCAGACACGCGTCTGCGTGTATGCGAAACTCTTCTGAGCTTTATATCTCCTTTTCTATCCACACGTGCGGGATAGAATTTAACTTATCAAATAACTATTTCGGTTCCTATTTCATATTCTTAAAATGAAACACTAATGAATAAATGACGAAGTGCTGTTCGTATAAGTAAGATGAATCTAAGAGTAGGTAAACTGATATATATCCTACTATGAAATGCATCATAATATGGAAGGTTATGACAAGTAGATAATATGGCGTATATCAATATTGTAACTATAATTCTAATGACTCTGATCGACATTGCGTTACTATGTCTTCAGAGCATATTGTTATATACATTGTTATGTTCATCTTATTTTATTTATGCGATTATCTTTCCGTTACAAAAAATGTTTAGAAACATTAAGGTTGTGACGGAGATCAAAAACAAAGAAAAGAAAATATCCATATACTATTATATACCTAGAATTTATGACTACTTAATATACGGTAAAACATATTATATGACCCCACTAGCGTATATAATATAGATACTATAATAAAGGGTATATTAATATATATAAATATATAGATACTATACCATACGTGAGTACTATAATATATATAACGCATATATATATATATATGATAGGAAGGGCTATTAAGGGTATATATATAGTAATATAGGGTAGTATAGGGGTGAGGACAGACTACCTGGTTGATGTACTATATCTACTTTATAACACAACAATACATCATCGTATACATATACCAATATATAGACCAATATAATACACTATAATACTATATGTATTGATTAAGTATAATGACATACTATTAATAATATCTATTCGGCGGCTCAACATACTACACATATATATATAATATATATATACTAATACACAACACACTACAATATCAACACACACTAACACATATAATATATATAATATGATATATAACATACATATATAATCACATACACCAACACAATATATAAAGTACATACACAATAATATAAAACACTAACTAATTTATATATAAATATATATACTATATTATATATAATATATATAGTATGTATTATATATATACATACATCATATTACTACACGCTCATCACTTAATAAAATTATTATAATATATAATACACCCCCATTGGTAATACATCACTTACGCACTATAGCACACTAAATACGGAGGTAGGCGTGCGTGGATAGCGTGCGGTAGCTGATTGAAAATTAATCTTACTCACCCATACCTACTTACTAGGTACATATATATAGCGGGCACGGTGGAGTAGGTACATAGCCAGAGGACGTATATTTTATAAATAATATATATAGCGTAGAAGCGAATAGTGACCGTACACACACTCCCCCTACACCCTTATCACCTGTGTTACCGGCGGACAGCGCTAGTACGTCTGCGAGCGCGTAGCGACTAGTATGAGTATATAATTACGGTTACTTCGTCGATCATAATATGCAAAATATGTCGTATAAGTAGTCGTGAAATTTGTGAGATAGCTATGAGTATATAACGTCTGTTAATGTCGTGCTGCTACTGTAGCAAATCTTCATCGTCACTATCTTGAGATAATATGACCGAGATACGATACAAGTCATTAGTAGCACAGTAATACTTGGATTGTTCGCAGTCTTCTTATCACCACCACCAATTGTTACCGCATTTAATTTCAAACCTATTGGTGTGTTGATGCATTTTTTCTTCACTCTTACTTCCGCAAACTTCTTCGAGCGGGACTTTGATGAAATTACAATATTTAATATATAGTGGGCGATATGGTTATACCTCGATAGACGGAATATACTGTCTACCCTCTATACGGCCTATCACGTGATACGCTGAGGAACTAGAAAGATGGAAGAATAATGCTTTAAAAGAGAGTGTTGGTTTAATAACCTACTAACATCTATCATATCTACGAACACACACACACATCAACAGCACACTAACACTCACACATAAAGAGAGAGAGAGAAGACTGAGAGAGAAGAGAGGAGAGAGAGAAAGAGAAGAAGAGAGAGATGACGAGAGAGAGAGAGAGAGAGCACAGCACGCAGAGAAGAGAGAGAGAGAGACGTAGAGGATGACGAGAGAGATTACATAAACAGATCAGACAGCGATAGGTATTACTAGGATAGACATTAAGACACGACTAGAGCAGTACTAATAGAATAGATATGACAGATAGAGTACGAACTGCAGATACTATACCATATATGCTAATACATTGATATATATATACCTATTCCCATATCCACCCGGCACACTATATACACAAATACACATATCACACCAATACACAACACATCCACACAACACACACACACAGCATCACGCACACACATTCAGCACATATATATACCTAGTATCTACCGCCTTGAGTTCAGTATACGCGGTTAATAGAGTATGATATTTACCTATTATTTTCACTTTATTGAAATATAACCACCACCTAACCGATACATTCTCAAGGGACTAACAACCTACATTTACCTACAAAATATATAACATTCGTAATATATTATATATATACATTAGTTTAAATTATAGGCTAAGGTAAAAACCGACATAATGATCAGGCGAGAATAATAATCACATAGTAGACAACGCAAAATATTGCTCATATATATAGATAATATAATAATAAATTTTCTAATATTATGATTGCATAATTAGTACCATATTGTAGTGATATTTTTCATTAGTACACCGGTTTTGCGATATTCGTTTGTGTACAGAATATACATGTAACTGTGTAATAAGCATGATGCCTTGTATTGATGAATCAGCTAATTATCTTATATAATAGGGTAATTTCGGAATATAACTCCTCATGAGCAGATAAGGACATTGAATCAATTACTTTACTAGATGATCAAAATACAAGAATGAGGCGTGAGAGCAAATAATATGAAGACATTTAAACTTTATTCACCCATTGTGTAGTATATACTTAACCTAACAAGGCATTTATTATTAACGCGCATGTCTTTGTTATTATTAGCTTACTGAACATCATACTTTGCATGGTTATACTCATCCTTCATTAGATAGGCAAAACTCTCTCTCCCTCATCTCTCTCTCTCTCTTCTCATTAATAATCTTTCGCTCTCTCTTTTCCTTGCTCTCATCTCTTTCTTTTCTTTCGCAGTCTCATCTTTCTATCTCTCTCTCTCTTCTCTCACCTCTTCTCTCTCTAGTCTCTCATCCACAAATCTCTCTCTCTCTCTCTCTCTCTCTCTCCTCTCTCTCTCATTCCCGGATCTCTCCTCTTCCTTGTCTCCTTTCCTTATCCTCCTTACTCCTTTATATACACCATTCTCTTCACTTCTCATCTCATCTATCTATCTATCATCTTCCTATCTATCTATCTATCTATCTCTATCGCCATCTTTTATCTAATAACTATGTATGTATAGCTGATTAATATTTAAATATCATATTAAATATATATATATTATATACATAATATCAAATATAGTATACCCATATACCATTTTATATATTCAAATATCACTATAATAATATAATTATACTAATAATATATTATATAAAGACCTAAAATAATTATATATTGAGATATGGCTATGATAAGTAGACTACTAATTATTCTAACTGTAAGTGAAATGATAATATATATTAGAATATAAATATACTAGAAATACCATAAATATAGACTATAATA
>NW_020872953.1:580571-588071 GCF_003789085.1 Penaeus vannamei | reverse complement strand
TAATGATAATAGTAATAATAAGAGTAGCAGTATTAACAATAACAATGATAATAGAAATAACAATAATAACAATTATAATACAAGTAATGTTATTGATAATGATAATGATAACAATAATAACAACATGAACAATATTTGACATATTTAATGGTGATGATAACAGAAAACAATTACAATTATAACAGTAACCATAATGGTAATGGTAATTGTTATTATCATTATCATCACTATTATATTTTTTATCATCAATATTATCAGTTATTATAAGACTATTATCATTATTTTGGTCGATTTCACATTTTTCGGTTAATGATTTTAACTTGCAACTAAATGACGGCTAATAATTTTAAATACTGTCACCGATGTCGATATAAATTTCCCATAAAGAAAACAAAAATATATTCTTGCTACATTACTACTGCCAATTTGTTAACATTAAATTTAAAGATTGTGTTATTCTGGTATCACCGCCACCACCCGAAGTTTTTGGGTTTTAAGGGAAACCCTGATGTAAGTAAAACCCGATTTCCACTTGCCTAATTCTTATGTGAGTAGCTACACTTAATGGTCTTATGTCTCATTGAATGGCGTCTGTTGAATGTGGGTTGAAGGTACTTTTTATTCTATCACCATATGAAATATACAGGTGGCATATCACAATGGTTCTGTAATATGAACAATAATGAAAATCAGGATATGGCAGGAATATTCCTTTTCTGAATCAATATGAGGCTAAGGTTCACTTTAACTTCATACTCTCTGTCACTATAGCCATGCCTCAAAAATAGAGAGTGAGTAAATAAAGAAAATAATGATAATGAAAATAATTATTAAATCAAATCTAGTCATTGCCATATATGTGTATCTATACAATATGTGTAAGTATATCTCTATATATGTGTGTGTGTGAGTGTGTGTATGTATATGCATATCTATCTCTCTCTCTATATATATATGTGCATGTGTGTGTGTGTGCATGTATGTGTGTGTGTGTGTGTGTGTGTGTGTGTGTGTGTGTGTGTGTGTGTGTGTGCGCGCGCGCGTGCTCGCATGTATGTGTGTGTATTCCGACACACACTGAAACATGGTGTTAAAGCAAGATTAAAATATCTACACGTCTGCATGCATGCCAATATTTGTTATCCGTGCATCCGTATCTAAAACTTAAACCTCGGAGACACCTTCACGCCAGCCTATAACCCCCAGACCCGTATCTTCCCACCTGTCTCGGCACCGAAGCCCCTCCTCCGGTTCCTCCAATAAGACGCCCAGGTAACACACACCTTAAATTCTTGCCTGTTGTCCCCCCGGTCGTGCGTGGCGGCGGCGGATAGCGGTAACCCTCGATATTGACGATGGTTCGGAGTCCAGCCGCCAATAACACGGGGGTCAACTTCGCCACCAGCAATAGTTTCTGCGCTGTTAATTGGTCGCGCGCCCTTGGGGGTGTTCGCTCGGGGGTGGAATTTCAGCCCCGGTCGTAACTTCGCGTGTGTTTTCGGTGTGGTGAGGAGCTCGTAGTGTCGGTGCAGTCGGTGATAACTTTTTTTTTCTTTTTTTCATACTTTCTACATTTTTTTTCTATTATTATTATTCTTTCTCATTCTTTCTTTTTTCTTCATATGGCTTGGTTATTTTTGCTATCACTGTTGTATTTATTATAATGATGAAAACAATAACAGTAATGATAATATATATAATCATGACAACAAAAGTAAAAAACATTATTATTATCATTATTTTATTGTTATTTTTATTTTTATATCACATGTTATGATGGTAATTCATTTGAATTTTCATTATAATGATGATTATGATAATGATCATGATAATGATAATGATTATTTTTAGCATTATTATTATCATTACCATCATTATCCTTGTTGTTGCTATTATAATTTTCATTGTCATTATTGTATTATAGCACTACTAATAATAATAATGATAATAATAACTATTATTAGTAGTAATATAATTGCTATTATTATTGCTATTATCCTTTTCATAACTTTTTGCTATTGTTATTTGTTGTTATTATTATTATCATTACTATTATTATTCTATTATATTCATCATTATTATCATTTTTGTTATTATCATCATTATTACTGTTCTTGTAATCATTTTTCATCATCATTCTCGTAATTATTAATAGAGTCATTATCATTATCATAATCGGTAATATTGGCAGTATCAACATTCTTATCATTATTATTATTGTTATTATAATCGTTTTTTATTGTCAGTATTCTTATTGTCAGCATTGCTATTACCATTATTGTTATTGCTATTATCATTATTATCATTGTTATTATTATTATTATCATTAGCCGTATCATTATTTTGTATTGCACTATTATTTCTATTATTATTGTAATTTCCATATTCATCATCATTATTATTATCATATATTTTTTTCATTTTCTATACTATAATTATTATCATTACGTAAAATAAAAGCAAAAGAAGATAATAAACTATTTATATTCCCACAACGGCGTTTACTCCGTTAAAAGAAAAAAAATATCTCCTCATATTCATCATATTCAGTAATCTTCATCCTTATCACTATCATTACTCTCACGATTATTATCTGATTTTCATATTTCCTACTCGCATTTTTCGTACTCGGACAGTTAGCACTTCCAGCCAAGTTATTTTGCCAGCTGAGTGTTCGAGCTTCGCTGCAGAAATTCCAATTTTCTTTCCTATTTTCGTTCTGGCTGGTTGGGTGTTATATTTTTTTTTCTCATATTTATTTTTATAATTCTGCCTGTCTGTCTGTCTGTCTTTTTCTGTCTTCTCTCTCTCGCTTTTATTATTATCTCCGGCAAGTAGTGTCTCTCTGTTTCTCTCTCTCTTTTCTCTCTCTACCCCTCCCCTCCCCCCTCCCCCACTCTCTTTCTCTCCCTCTTACTCTCTCTCTCTCTCACACACACACTCACACACTCATGTACACAAAACACACACACACTCACAGTCCCCTCGTCTCATTTAATCGTCAAATATTCGTCTTTTCTTCTCTCTTCTGCTTCCTTCTCCTTCCACCTTTCTTCTTTTCATGTTTTCCCATTCTTCCTTCTCACACTATTCTGCTCCTCTTCCTTCCTTCTTTCCCCCTTTCTCTCCTCCTCCCTTTGTCCTTTTCGCTCATAGACTCTGTTACTCCTCTCTCCTTCACTCCCCTTCTCTCTTTCTGCCTTTTTTCTTCGCCATATCCCTTTTCCTCCTATTCCCCATCTCTCTCTCTCCCTTTTATATTTTCGTTCTATCTTTCTCCATCTCCCTCCCTTTCCACTATTTTCTCTTCGTCTCCGTTCATTTACCGTATCATTCCCTTACCACCTTTCCCCCTATTTCTCCCCCAGTTTCTATTCCCCTCATCTCCCTATTTCCTTCCTCCCCTTACCTCTCCCTCGCCTTTCCCCTTCCCTTCATCTTCCCCATTTCCGTTTCTTATTCTTCTCCCTCCTCCATCTCCTCTCACTTCCCTTATCCTTTCTCCCCCCACATTTCCCTTCCCCTTACCTCCCATCGCCCTCCCCCTCCCATCATCTCCCACATTTCCATCCATTCTCCTCTTCTCCCTCACACCTCTCTTATCCTTCCTCCACCGCCTTTGTCCTCTTTTTCTCCCCCACATTCCCTAGCTCTTTCCCCTCCCATCATCTCCCTCCTTTCCTCCCCTCACCCTTCCCCCCTCCCTCTCTCCCTCCTTTCATTCCCCTCGCCCCTCCTCCCCTCATCTCCCTCCTTTCATTCCCCTCCCCTCATCTCCTCCTTTCTTCACCTCGCCCTTTCCCCCTCCCCTCATCTCCCTCCTTTCCTTACCCTCACCCTTCCCCCTCCCCTCATCTCCTCCTTTCCTTCCCCTCCCCTCATCCCTCCTTTCCTTCCTCCCTCATCTCCCTCTTCCTTCCCTCGCCCTTCCCCCTCCCCTCATCTCCCTCTTTTCCTTCCTCGCCCTTCCCCCTCCCTCATCTCCCTCCTTCCCTCCCCCTCTCCCCTCATCCTCCCTCCTTTCCTTCCCTCATCTTCCACATTCCCCTCCCCTCATCTCCCTCCTTTTCCGTCCCCCTCCCCCTCATCTCCCTCCTTTCCTTCCCCTCCCTCATCTCCCTCCTTTTCCGTCCCCCTCCCTCATCTCCCTCCTTTCCTTCCCTCCCTCATCTCCCTCCATTCCCTTCCCTCCCTCATCTCCCTCCATTCCTTCCCCCTCCCTCATCTCCCTCCTTTCCTTCCCCTACCCTCATCTCCATCCCTCCCCTCCTCCCTCTCTCCCTCCCTCCCCTCATCCTTCCCCTCCCCTCATCTCCCTCCTTCCTTCCCCCCTCCCCTCATCTCCCTCCCCTTCCCCTTCCCTCATCTCCCTCCTTCCCCCCTCCCCTCATCTCCCTTTCCTTCCCCCTCCCTCCTCCCTCCCCTCCTCCTCCCCTCACATCTCCCTCCTTTCCTTCCCTCCCCTCCCTCATCTCCCTCCTTTCCTTCCCCTTCCTCATCTCCCTCCCCTCCCCCCCCCCTCATCTCCCCCACATTCCCCTCTCCTTACCTCCCCTTCCTCCTCACCTTCCTTCCTCCTCCCCTCACTCCCTCCTTTCCTTGCCCTCGCCCTTCCTCCCTCCCCTCATCTCCCTCCTTTCCTTCCCCCTCCCTCATCTCCCTCCTTTCATTCCCCTCGCCCTTCCCCTCCCTCATCTCCGTCATCTCCCTCCTTTCCTTCCCTCCCCTCATCTCCCTTCATCTCCCTCCTTTCTTCCCTTCCCTTTCCCTCCCTCATCTCCCTCCTTTCCTTCCCTCCCCCACATTCCCTCCCCTCATCTCCCTCCTTTCCTTGCCCCTCCTCTCTCGCCCCCACATTCCCTCCCCTCATCTCCTCTTTCCTTCCCCTCATCTCCCCCATATTCCCCTCCCTTCTCCCTCCCTTCCCTCCCTCCTGCCCTCACAGCCGACTTGCCACTCAGAAGTCTGTCAGCATGGACTGGCTGTGAATGGTATACTGATTGCTATTAGCTTCGCTCTACTCCGGGCGCTGGAGGGGGCCGCCCCCCCCCCCCCGCGCAAGAACTCGGAGTCAGGAAGGGCCGTCGGGTGTTTTGGGTCTGTCGCCTTTTGATAATTCTGGAGGTTCTCATTTCCTGTTTTTTCTTTTTTTTTTTCGTTTTTTGCGTTTTTTTTTCTGGGTCGTGTTTCTTTCGCTGTAGATTTTTTTTCTTGCTTTTTTTTTTTTTGTATTTTCTTTCGCAGTTTCATTCTTTGCTTCTTTTTTTCTCGTTTTTTCTTTTCTTCTCTCCTCTCTCTCTTCTCTCTCTCTCTCTCTCTCTCTCTCTCTCTCTTCTCTCTCTCTCTCTCTCTCCTCTCTCTCTCTCCCTCTCTCCCTCTCCTTCCCTCCTCCCTCCTCCTCCCTCCTCCTCTCCTCACTCCTCCCTCCTCCCTCCTCCTCCTCCCATCCCCTCTCCCTCCCCCCTCTCTCTACCCCCCCCCCTTCTAAACCTCCCACCGTCCCCTCGTCCGCAAAGCCGATGACACGGGCGATGGAGCCGAAGAAGCGACCTACCCCGCTTCCATTAACAATCCATTCCGGTTTAAAATCGGTTTATCTGTGTCTTAACAGGGTCATCCATCGTGAGGGAATCGGAATGCTTTGCGTGCAGCCTGAGCGCTGGGGGGGGAGGGGGTGGGGTGGGGTGGTATGGGGTGGGATGGGTGGGGTGGGGTAGGTGGGGTGGGATGGGTGGGGTGGGTGGGTGGGTGGGGTGGGGGGGTGGGGGGTGGGGGTGGGGGGTAGGGTGGGTGGGATGGGGTGGGGTGGGGTGGGGTGGGGTGGGGTGGGGTGGCGTGGGTGGGTTGGGTGGCGTGGGTGGGTGGGTGGGGTGGGGTGGCGTGGGGTGGGGTGATGAGGATCTGTATGGGATGCATTGAAAGACGTGAATGCAATATCCACGCGTTCTGATGGGAATTTCCTGGAGAGCGTTGTAGTTTTTTGCTGATTTTTTAGATTATTATTATTTTTCTTTGTGTTTTGTCTCTTTGGAAAAATGTTCTCTTTGTTGATTTCGAAAACTATTTAGTGTGTTCGTATCCTCTTCACCCTTCAAACAATTTTTGCGTGAAAATTAACACAATTTTTATCTCATTATTATAATTTTTTTTGTTTGTTTGTTTTATTATTATTATCAACTCTATACTTCAAGGTGTGACATGAAAGCATATTAAGGCTTTTTCCACCGAATGCAAAGCTGGCAGAGAAATAATCCTGACCTTGATTGGATACAAGAGCATGTCAGTGAAAGGAAGTCAGTGCAACGGAGGTGTGGCAGAGGGGCTAAAACTCGGGTTGGGGAGGGGGGTGGGGGGTAGAGGTGGAAGGTGGGGGTGGGGTGGGAGGTGGAAGGTGGTGGGTGGGGGTGGGAGGTGGAAGGTAGGGGGTGGGGTGGAAGGTGGGGGGTGGGGGTGGGAGGTGGAAGGTGGAAGGTGGGGGGGTGGTAGGTGAAAGGTGGGGGTGGGAGGTGGACGGTGGGGGGTTGGGGTGGAAGGTGGAAGGGGGGGTTGGGGGTGGAGGGGAAGGTGGGAAGGTGGGGGGTGGAAGGTGGAAGGTTGGGGGTTGGGGTGAGAGGGGGGATGTGGGGGGTGGGTGGGAGGTGGAAGGTGGGGGGGGGAGGTGGAAGGTGGAAGGTGGGGGGTGGGAGGTGGAAGGTGGGGGGTGGGGTGGAAGGTAGGGGGTGGGGGTGGGAGTGGAAGGTGGGGGTGGGGGTGGAGTGGAAGGTGGGGGTGGGAGGTGGAAGGTGGGGTGGGGTGGGCGATGGAAGGTGGGGTGGGAGGTGGAAGGTGGTGGTGGAAGTGGAAGGGGGGGTGGGGGTGGGAGGTGAAGGTGGGGTGGGAGGTGGAAGGTGGGGATGGAGCGGGTTTAGCGTGTAGAATGAGGTGGGAGAATAAACAAAAGGATTACGCTTTATTTCTCTCATTATCTTCTCTTCTCTCTCTCTCCTCTGTTATCTTTTCTTTTCTCTTACTTTACCGTTGATTCCTTTACCTACACTTCTCTTTTCTCTTCGTCTCTTCTCTTTACTTGACTTACTTTATTTTTTTCATTTATCTACACTTCTTTTCACTTTTCCCTTTTCTTCCTTTCTCTCTTCCCATCTCTCCCTTCCTCTCTTACCTTCTTGTTTCTTCCTTTCCCTTACCCTTCCTCCCCCAATTTATTTTCCATCTCTCTTCCCTTCCTTTCCCTCCTTTCTTCCCTTCCTCTCCCTTCCCTCTTCCCATCTCTCTCTCCTTTCCTTCCCTTCCCTCTTTCTTTCCTTTTCCTCCTCTCTTCCCATCTCTCTTCCCTTCCCTTCCCTTCCCTTCCCTTCTCTCTTCTCTTCCCATCTCATTTCCCTTGCCTCTTTCATTTCTTCCCATCTCTCTTCCCATATCTTCCTTTCCCTCCTCTCTTCCCTTCCTTTCCCATCTTTTCCTTTCCCTCCTCTCTTCCTTCCCCTCCCACTCTCGCCCGAT
>NW_020872953.1:550571-553071 GCF_003789085.1 Penaeus vannamei | reverse complement strand
TTTTTTTTTTTTTTTTTTTTTTCTTTTCCGGGTCTCTAGTCCCTGTTTTTGTTGTTGTTTTTCTCTTTTCTTTCTTTCTTTTCCAGGTGTGCTACTACTTTTTTTTTTTCGTCTTTCTTTCCTCATTTCTTTCTTTTCTGGGTGTGCTAGTCCTGTGTTTTTTTTTTTTCTTCTTTCCTTTCCTGCTAGTTTTTTTTTTTTTTTTTTTCTTTTGGCTTTTCTTCTTTCTTTCTTTTTTTGGTTGTTTTTCTTTTCCGGGTGTGCTAGTCCTCTGTTTTGTTTGTGTTAGTCCTCTGTTTGTTTTTGTCTTTCTTTCTTTTCTGGGTGTGCTAGTCCTGTGTTTTTCTTTCTTTCTTTCTTTCTTTTGTGTGCTAATTGTCCTGTGTTAGTCCTCTGTTTGTTTTTGTTTCTTTCTTTTCTGGGTGTGCTAGTCCTATGTTTTTCTTTCTTTCTTCTTTCTTTTCTGGATGTGCTAGTCCTGTGTTTTTCTTTCTTTCTTTCTTTTCTGGGTGTGCTAGTCCTGTGTTTTTCTTTCCTTCTTTCTTTCTTTCTTTCTGGGTGTGCTAGTCCTCTGTTTTCTGTTTTTTAGTTTTGTCTACCTTCTTTCTTTCTTTTCTGGGTGTGCTAGTCCTATGTTTTTTTTTTTTTTTCTTTCTCTCTCTCTCTTTTTCTCCTTTCCAGGTGTGCTAGTCCTATGTTTCTTTCTTTCATTCTTTTCTGTGTGCTAGTCCTCTGTTTTTCTTTCTTCCTTCCTTTTTTCTTTTCCGGGTGTGCTAGTCCTTTTTTCCTTTCTTTCGTCCTTTCTCGGGTCCGCAGCGAATTCTCATTTCTCCGGGTGTGCTAGTCCTGTGTTTTTCTTTCTTTCTTTCTTTTCTGGGTGTGCTAGTCCTCTGTTTTTGTTTTGTCTTTTCCTTTCTTTTCCGGGTGTGCTAGTCCTCTGTTTTTTTCTATTTTTTCTTTCTTTTCTGGGTGTGCTAGTCCTATGTTTTTCTTTCTTTCTTTCTTTTCTGGGTGTGCTAGGTGTGTTTTCTTTCTTTCTTTCTTTCTTTTCTGGGTGTGCTAGTCCTGTGTTTTTCTTTCTTTCTTTCTTTTCTGGGTGTGCTAGTCCTGTGTTTTTTCTTTCTTTCTTCCTTTTCTGGGTGTGCTATGCTATTTGTGTGTGTGTGTTTCTTTCCTATCCGGTATGCTAGTCCTCTGTATTTTTTTTCTTTTCCTTCTTTCTTTCTTTTCCGTGTGTGCTAGTCCTCTGTTTTCTTTTCCTATTTCTTTCTTCTTTTCCGGGTGTGTAGTCCTCTGTTTTTTTTTTTTTTTTTCCCGGGTGTGTTAGTCCTCTGTTTGTTTTTTTTTCTTTCTTTCTCTCCTCTTGTTTTTCCGGTTTGCCAGTTCTTTCTGTTAGTCCTCTGTGTTTTTTTTTTCTTCTTTCTCTTCTTTTCTTTGTGCTTAGTCCTTTTTTTTATTATTATTATTATTATTTTTCTCTTTTTCTTTTCCGGGTGTGCTAGTCCTCTGTTTTTTTTATTATTCTTTCTCCTCTTTTTCTTTTCCGGGTGTGTTAGTCCTCTATTTTTCTTTCTTTCTTTTCCGGGTTGTGCTAGTCCTCTGTTTTTTGTTTTGTCTGTCTTTTCCGGGTATGCTAGTCCCCTGCATTTTTTTTTTTTTTTTTATTCTTTCTTTTCTTCCTTTTCTGGGTGTGCTAGTCCTTGTTTTTTTTTTTTTTTTTTTTTTTTTTTTTGGTGCGTTGTATGTGTGTGTGCGTGTTTTCTTTCTTTCTTTTTCCGGGTGTGCGAGTCCTCTGTTTTTTGTTTTGTCTGTCTTTTCCGGGTATGCTAGTCCCCCTGCATTTTTTTTTTTCTTTCTTTTCTTTCTTCCTTTTCTGGGTGTGCTAGTCCTATGTTTTTTTTTTTTTTTTTGTGCGTGTGTGTGTGTGTGCGTGTTTCTTTCTTTCTTTTCCGGGTGTGCTAGTCCTCTTTTTTTCTTTCTTTCTTTCTTTCTTTCCTTTCCATGTGTGCTAGACCTTTTTTTTGTTTTTCTTTATTTCTTTTTCCGGGTGTGCTAGTCCTGTTTTGTGTGTGTGTTTTCTTTTTTTTCTTTCCTTTCCGGGTATGCTAGTCCTCTGTTTTTTCTTTCTTTTCTTTCTTTCTCTCTTTCTTTCTTTCCTTATTTTCTTTTCCATGTGTGCTAGTCCTCTGTTTTTTCTTTTGTTTCTGTCTTGCCGGGTGTGCTAGTCCTGTTTTTTTCTTTCTTTCTTTCTCTCCTTCAAACTTTTCTGGGCATGCTAGTCCTCTGTTTTCTTTCTTTCTTTCTCTCTTTTTCTTTCTTTTCCGGTGTGCTAGTCCTGTTTTCTTTCTTTCTTTCATTCCCGGTGTGCTAGTCCTCTGTTTTTGTTGTTGTTGTTTTTCTTTTTTTCTCTCTTTCTTTTCCGGGTGTGCTAGTCCTCTATTTTTTTCTTTTTATATTATGTTTTGTTTTGTTTTTCTTTTCCTCTTATGTCTTTATTTTC
>NW_020872953.1:515571-528071 GCF_003789085.1 Penaeus vannamei | reverse complement strand
ACAAACTGAATAGAATGCTAAAATGTTTGAGAGATAATGACACCATTTATTCAATGATACATATGATCAACTCAAAGCATATGGCTCTAGCTGGAATGTTATATGGACTACCAAAGATTCATAAACCTGAAGTGCCGATCAGACCTATCTTGTCAGCTTTAAAAACATTTAACTATAATCAGCTAAATTCTTAGTACCAATTCTCAAGCCTATAACTACCAATGAATACACTGTCCATAATTCTTTTGATTTTGCAAAGCAGATGTCTACAATTAGTCGAAAACCATGTTACAATGGCTAGTTTTGATATACAGTCTTTATTTACAAACATACCTTTGAAAGAAACAATGGATATTTGTACAAACAGATTATTTGAGAATACTGATAATGGCATAACCTTACAAGAGACCAATTCAAGAAATTGTTAAAATTATCTGTGGAAGATTCAATTTTCATGTTCAACAATCAATTGTACTCCTAAACTGATGGTGTAGCAATGGGTAGCCCGCTAGGCCCAACTCTCGCAAACGCGTTTTTATGCTATCACGAGAGTAAATGGTTAGCAGACTGCAAATCGCATTTTAATACAGTAAGGTATAAAAGATATGTTGATGATGTATTCCTACTGCTTTTAATGATGTTTCACATGTAAACATGTTTTTAGATTATGTCAACTCAAAACATGTCAACATACAGTTTACCTCTGAAGTCGAAGTAAACAACTCATTGTCTTTTTTGGATATCAGGCTTGAACGTGATGATAAAACCTTTAAAACCTCCGTGTACAGAAAACCTACCTTCACTGGTAGTGGTTTAAATTATTTATCCTTTCTACCCATGATGTTTAAAATCAATGCTATCAGAACTTTGTTGTACAGATGTTTTCATATTTGTTCAGACTGGCATTCTATTAACAGAGAACTTCAATTCTTAGGGACCTTCTTTTTGAAAAAAACAAATTTCCAATGTCTGTTATCCAAAAACAAATAAGGTTATTCTTAAATAAGATGTTCTGTCCAAAACCAATGAATTACAAAGTACCTCAGGATATCCGATACCTTAAACTACCATACAATGGACACACAAGCTTTGTCTTACGAAAACAACTACAGAAACTACTAAGCAACCATTTCCCACAAATCAATTTCAGAATGATCTTCACAAATTCCAACTGCTTGGGTTAAAACCAAGAGGCAGGATCTCGTCTAAGCTAGGAAGGACGTCACTGTGTTCCCTGCCTCCCCACTCCTGCCGGCCTGTTAGTCTGTGGGAGGCGGTTCTGATCCAGTCCAGGCGGTTCTGATCCAGTCCAGTACCTCTACGGCGATGAAGCTTTTGTACTCGTAGGTCGTCTGTCGTTTCCTCACTTCTTGATGTTCATAGAATGAGTGCTTAGTATCATTCACCTGAATGTGCCGCTCAGTTTCAGTAATGAGGAAATGCCGGACATGTGGTGGTGGAATTCCGGCCAGTCTGTAGAGAGGTGGCAAGGGTGTTGATTTTAAAGTGCCGGCTATAAAGGATTTATTTAGATCTGGGCCAGCACAGAGGCAGAGTACTCGGCGATGGAGTAGCACTGTGCCAGAGCCGACTGTCTCGTGGTTTTAGAGTCGGCTTCCCAGCTAGTGGTGTATACATGTATATATATATATATATATATATATATATATATATATATATATATATATGTTGTGTGTGTGTGTGTGTGTGTGTGTGTGTGTGTGTGTGTGTGTGTGTGTGTGTGTGTGTGACCTTGTATCTCCGGATATCTATTTGCTTCGTTGATCAACTGTCTGTCTCTGTCTGCATTGTTTATCTCTCTTTTTCAATTGAACTGCTTATCATTATTTTATTCATAAGCACTACACATTGACATGAAACCACAGTGCATGCTATATCCTCATAAATTACATTTATTTGTTTAGGATAAAAGATAGTTATATAGAGATTATTTTTGTACGATAAAGATTAGGCTTATGTCGTTAGAATTCTGGAACGTGTGTCCTATTTTCCAACATTTGATTTCAGTTCAGTTAAGGCTTAAATGTTTGTTCGTCAGCATAGTCAACCACTGCAGCGAAGGTTCCATTAAGTAAGCCATTTCTTTCCCAGTAAGAAACATTTACGATTTTATTATTTTCCTGTAGTTTGTATTGTGTGTAATTACTTTAGCCTCTTGCCCCAGCTCTGCCTTTGTCGTGATTCCTATTTTTACCTGAGAATTTACGATGTTAGGCTTTTTAATGATAATCAGGTGTATTCAAATGAAAGAAAAACCCTTTAATTTCTCTCAACTCTTTCCGCCTACCTTTTCTTTCTTTGTATTCGCTATGTTCTCCTTCCTTGGGTTTTTTTCCCCTCGATTCACTTCTCTGGTTCTGCCTCTAACTTTGTCTCTGACTGTCTGTCTGTCTGTCTGTCTCTCTCTCTCTCTCTCTCTCTCTCTCTCTCTTCTCTCTTCTCTCTCTCTCTCTCTCTCTCTCTCTCTCTCCTCTCTCTCTCTCTCTCTCTCTCTCTCTCTCTCTCTCTCTCTCTCTCTCTCTCTCTCTTCCTCTCTCTCTCTCTCTCTCTCTTCTCTTCTCTCGATCACTATATCTGTCTCTATCTATCTTTCTGTCTCATTTTCTCTCTACCCCCCCCTCCCTCATTCTCTCTCTTCCGCCTTTCCTCCCTTTCTCTCACTTTTCACCCTTCCCTTCTTTCCCTCCCTCCAGGAAACGTTTTCCTTACTTATCGTCATCTTTTCCCCAGCTGTTTTGCAAGACACGGAGGCCTCATATGCATATACACGATCTCCTGCCTACGGAGAGCGAAATCCTCGAAGGTGAAACTGAAGGTAAAGGAGGATTTAGAAAGAGGGAATGAAACGTGATTCTTTTCTCCATTCTTACAATAAACAACTTGGCCATTTTTTTTTTCGTGATTAATTCTGGTTCTATTCTTTCTTTCTTTCTTTCTCTTAGTCCTCTTTCTATCTCTCCTTTCCTATCTTTCTCTTTTCTTTTCTGTTCTCCTCTCCTTCCTTCTCTCTCTCTCTCTCTCTCATCTCGTCTCTCTCTCTCATCTCACTCATCGTCTCTCTCATCTCTTCTCTCTCTCTCTCATCGATCTCAATCTCCCTGTCGGATCTCATCTCTCTCTTCACATGCGTTTACAATCTCGCCCTACGTCATCCTGACTATTTGCTTCGCACTTCCTCTCGATCGGTCGGGAACTCAATCAATACAGAAAAGCCAGTTTAAAGAGGGTTCTCTCTGAGGCTATCGTCTTACGATCTTTTCTTCGTCTATTTTCTTTTACATTTAAATCTTCTTAATATATATATTTATTTTTTATTTTTATTTGGCTTTATCTGATTTCATTTAATCTTTAGTTTATTTCATTCTTGTTTCGTTTTTTCATATGTTTGATTTAATTTCATTTTATCTGCGAAACCGTACTCACTAATAAAGTACAGCAGTTATTCTCCATGTAGTTTATAATGCACGACTAAATTTCTCTTCTTTCCCCATATATTAAGCAAATTTTCGCTCCTATTCTTATACTCATCCTCTTTCTATTTCCTCCTCTGCCTTCTCTCTCCACTCTCAACTCTTTCCTCCCCTCCCTCCTCTCTCTCCTCCTTTCCTCTCTCCCTCTTCTCTTGGCTCTTCTTTTCTCTCTTTCATCTTCTCAACTCCTATATCCTCGCCCTCCCTCCTCCTCTCTCCCGTCTCTTCTTCTCTTCTCTCATATCTTCTGCTCAATCTCTCTTCGTTGATCTTCCGGTCGACTTATAGCATACAATCAAATAAATTCTACTAGTCATGTTGACCTCTGAACTATCAAAAAGAGGGCGTTATTTCCTTGTTTCATCTTCTCTCCATACATCATGACCTCATGTTCGCATCACTTTAAGTGTTTCTTTGCTTGATTGGCTATGACTACATCACGCTGCCGTCGGGGAGCTCCTGAAACGGCATCCCCGGCACCGTGTCACTCATCTCGCACTTGTCACTATATACCAATAAGCAAAAACACTACTTCGGATGCATATATACATATTACTGCTCTTCTCCCACACACGGCTGAACGTCAAACATCGATCAAAGTCGCATTTATGGGAGAAACGATAGCAATAACACATGAGAAATCGAGACTTCCTTACCACCTCACGGTCCCACTCCCTCAACCCTATAATAAAAAAGAGAGAGAATACAATAAAGTAATATCGATAAATAACATTAAAAGCATGCTAGTGGCCTGTTTGCGTCCAGAATCAATCGTGTATACGTGCTCTAAGGATTGAAGGCGGTAAATTAGTCGACGATGTTGGTCCTACATTTCTCTCCCCAAGTTTCTTTTCTCTAATCAAATGGAAATCAAGTACACGAGCAAAGATTCCAACACAGGGCGTTCACGTGTGGAATAACACAGCATACCGTAGCAACAAGAAACACGTTCGAATACGGCCGAAATGGCCTTTCGCTGTATTGCTTCTCAGGTTTGTTCGGCATTGTACACTCTTTCGCTCGTGCGTTTCGCAAGCTCTTGTCCTCTTCGCGCCGTGACAAAAAGAAACATTTGTCGATCAGCAGCGCGCCTCTGGCAAGTCGGCGTTGTGCATGGGCGGCTTTCTCTCTCCATTCGTTCGATGCGCTTGCGCCAGTACGTAGCGTACACGCCGAGATCGAGAGGTAAGCTCTTAGGAAGCCATCTTTGTTGGTCCTTCGCTGATGGAGGCCACTATGACGCAGGTACCTCTTCCAACAAGCTCTGTGGTAGATCTGGGTTTCTGTCTGCTTGTCTCTCTCAATGCATAGCAATTTTCATTTCGTAGC
This sequence comes from Penaeus vannamei, assembly GCF_003789085.1. NCBI lineage: Eukaryota > Metazoa > Arthropoda > Malacostraca > Decapoda > Penaeidae > Penaeus > Penaeus vannamei. The sequence continues at coordinate 523,251 of NW_020872953.1, read as the reverse complement.
TTGGTAACCTTAGGTTCATCATGAATCCACTCTCATTGCTTGTGTTAAAAGGAATCCGTTTTAACTGCTCCGGCAGTATTATCGTTCTCTCACGTAAGCTCGGTTTTGACATCGTTACGCCTGTTCTCTCTTTTGTCGAACATCTAGTCGATGTCGAGCGCTGATATGTCCGAGTCATCTTTTTTGTACGCTAACTCCCCCAGTACGCTGGACTCTCCTTGTAAACATACACAGCTATCCTCTCACTGAAGAAATTACATGATAAACTCTACACTCCCTATAAATGACACATACTATAATAACACTTTTTCTCGCTTCTCATTACTTTGCAATCCCTTCTTCTCATCTGACACCAGGACATCAATGCCTCATGCGGCAAACTTCGCGTCGCAACTTCCTGCGGAAACGCGGCAATCTGGCGTGTAAAGTGCGCGACGGGGACGCACATTCTCAGCCGACGCGAAGAAAGAGCCGGTAGGGGAATACTTGGAGAGGATAGCTTAAGGTACACTGTAGACCCTTCGGCTCACAATGAAGACCTCGTGAGTTTCGATACGAGTACTGATCGTTACGCGGGTCTTTCGTCGGCTCCGTCGCTCGGTTCGGCGCAGGACCGCGGGCGGGGAAGGGGCGGAATGTTTACTTTTTGGGATTTCTTCGGTTTCTTTTTTGTGTTGTGCGTCTTCTCGTCTTCCGCTGATTGTGTAGAATCTCCGTGGGGAAATGGTCGCATCGGCCACGAAGACGGGGTGGCAGTTAGGCGCAAGTGGACGTTGAGTTTGCCGGTGTTTTTTTTTTTTTATGTCCATGCTCTGTCGTGTACTTTTATGATTTTATATTTTCTACATGGGTTTCTTTTTAGTTGATTACTTAGAACTAATACGGTGAATCCACACGATATCGCATACTCAACACGGAATTAGGACAGATTTTTTTTTTTTTTGGTGTTTTTTTTTATTTGTGTTTTTTTTTTTTACGCGCACATGCATACATAGATGCATATGGCATACTATTTGTTGGTGATCGATATATTTATTGTATACAGACGACTATAAATATAGGGTACTCATATAGTACTATATTTGATATATTATGGCAATGGTATGTATTTTTAATAATATACTAGTATATACTATAGTAGTATATACTATATATCATATAATTTTTTGGGCTTGTGGTTTTTTGGTACGTTTTGTAACGTTTATTTTACTTGCAACTTCGGGTGATTAAAGTCATTATATCTTTTAGTGTAAATACTGGCTTAAGTTGCTTCATTTTGGTTAATGATAATGGGGGGTGGGGAATTGACAACTATATCCGCACCGCCGCCCCCTCTTCCCGCCTTTCCCACATTCGCTACATAGACATCTAACATCACACGGCTCACAATACGTTGTGTTGCGTGTGTGTGTTGTGTGTTTGTGTGTGTGTGTGTGTCGTTTGTGTGTGCTGTGTGTGTGTGTGTGTGTGTGTGTGGTGTGTTGTGTGTGTTGTGTGTTTGTCTCTTACCTCAACGCTCTCTTTACTCTCATATCTCATTGCTATCATTACATATTCTATATCTTCACTCTACTTCACTATTCATCACATTTCCTTTCTTGTATCTCTTTCATCTTTCTCTTCTATATATAATTAATATATTAAATTTAATATTATATAATTATATATATTATTATATATAATAGTAATATCACTAGACAGTAGTAGTTTATATTAAGATTATAATATATTATATATTATATTTCACACTACACTAAAGGCAATACTTAACATAAACTCATATACTCGCTCGCTGTGTGTGAGTGCGTACTGTACAATCGACACAATATACCATTATATCGAAATAAATAAATACATATGTATATTATCAAAGTATATTACTATAGTATATAGTATAGGTATATATTAATAATATATAATATTTATAGTTAGTATACACATACACATCTACACACCATACACACTACTAACGATCAACACTACACCAACACAACACACACACACAACTCAACACACAGACACACAGCTCAATTAATCAATACACACAAACACTCATATTACACAACACACACACACACACACACACCCAGAATAACACAGAGAAGACAGGATACAGAGAGAGGGAGGAGAGAGAGATACAGACTTTTATTATTACATATAATCTACGTCTTTTATGTCACAATATGAAACAATAGTTTTTTTTACAGCCTTCATGATAATCCTAATACTTGGTCTATTCAGTCTTTATTTCCGATCTGATTTTCCGTATAGATTTGCTAAAGTATTGACCTTGCGTTAAAAATATAATTATTTTTATTTATATTAACCATTTTTTTTTTTTTTTTTTTTTTTCATTTCCATTCCCATAGTGTGTGGGCTTTTAGTGATGGTCTCTAAAATGTAAATTTATCTTTGAAATAGATAGTATTTCTGATCTTTATTTAGTTTATCATGTTCTTATTAAATTCTTGGTTCTATATTCTGACTATATTTTCTGTTTTTCGTTAAAAGGAATCCACGTCAAATCAAAGGAATACTTCACAAATAGCCGTTCATGACAGTTTATGGCCTAATGAGATCTCCTTGGCTTACTTTTAAGTCAAGAATTTAAAATAAAGAGACTCCTTCATGTCTGATCTCTATTATTTCTCAAATAAAACTAAAGCAGTAATGTGGGTTTATCGACTAAGTGTCCGTCTGGTATTTGCCGGGCGTGATTTACATATCGCTTCCTGTGAATTATTAAAGTCGCAAATGGTATCTGTTTTCTTTTTCTGTGGAGAACCAGACACGACACGCCAGTCCATGTAGAGTTCATGTTCATTATCAGAGACATCGCGTCCAGTGAGGCGGTGGCGTCGAGTTCAAGCAGACGAAGAAAGAGTTCAGGTCGTGGCAGCGCGCGAAGATGTTGTTCCTGTTCAGCCTCCTGTTGGTCCGAAGCGCCGCGCTAGGAGAACAGGCTTGGTGGTATGCGGCCTCGGTGAGCTTCGCCGACCCGGACAACACTCTCGGACAGTTTGCCGAATTTGACCGCGTTTCTCCCCTGGGCTGTTCCTCGCAGGCTAACAGCGCCCCCTGGACTGAGCTGTATTGCTACCAGGGCGGCCGCTGCCTCCTTTCCGACCGCCAGGTGGACGGCCGCTACTTCGACCCATCAGGTGTGGCCGAAACCCAGTGCTGGACGAAGTATGGTGAGCATAACGGAAATAGATTGATAGTCGAAACACAGTTTTATCTAGCGGTATCCGGGGAAATTCCAGGATAAAATGAAATGGCACTTCGGCCTTCCTCTCCCTCTCTCCTCCTGCCCCTGCCACCGGTCTCCTTCTCTCTCCCTTTCTCGATCAGACATCCCTTCTCCCTCCCAAATTCTCCCTAGATTCACTCCTCTCCTCCCCCTCCACCAGTCTTCCTCACCTCCGTTCCCTTATCCACTTCCCTCTCGCCTCATCCCCCTTTCTCTCTGAGATCCACCCCTTCCACCTCAAGTCCCCCCTGTTTCCTTCCCTTCCCCCTTCATCCACCCCCTTCCACCTCAAGTCCCCCCTGTTCCGTTCCCTCCCCCCTCATCCACCCCCCTTCCACCTCAAGTCCCCCCTGTTTCCGTTCCCTTCCCCCCATCCACCCCCTTCCACCTCAAGTCCCCCCTGTTTCCGTTCCCTCCCCCTTATCCACCCCCTTTCCACCTCAAGTCCCCCCTGTTTCCGTTCCCTCCCCCTCATCCACCCCTTCCACCTCAAGTCCCCCCTGTTTCCGTCCCTTCCCCCTTATCCACCCCCTTCCACCTCAAGTCCCCCCTGTTCCGTTCCCTTCCCCCTCATCCATCCACCCACCCCCTTCCACCTCAAGTCCCCCCTTTCCGTTCCCTTCCCCTCATCCACCCCCTTCCACCTCAAGTCCCCCTGTTTCCGTTCCCTTCCCCCTCATCCCCCCCTTCCACCTCAAGTCCCCCCTGTTCCTTCCCTTCCTTATCCACCCCCTTCCACCTCAAGCCCCCCTGTTTCCGTTCCCTCCCCTCATCCACCCCCTTCTCAAGTCCCCCCTGTTCCGTTCCCTTCCCCCTCCACCCCCTTCCACCTCAAGTCCCCCCTGTTTCCGTTCCCTTCCCCCTCATCCACCCCTTACCACCTCAAGTCCCCCCTGTTCCTTCCCTTCCCCCTTATCCACCCCTCCACCTCAAGTCCCCCCTGTTCCGTTCCCTTCCCCCTCTATCCACCCCCTTCCACCTCAAGTCCCCCCTGTTTCCGTTCCCTTCCCCCTCATCCACCCCTTTCCACCTCAAGTCCCCCTGTTTCCGTTCCCTTCCCCCTTTCCACCCCCTTCCACCTCAAGTCCCCCCTGTTTCCGTTCCCTTCCCCCTTATCCACCCCCTTTCCACCTCAAGTCCCCCCTGTTTCCGTTCCCTTCCCCCTTATTCCCCCCTTCCACCTCAAGTCCCCCCTGTTCCGTTCCCTCCCCCTCATCCACCCCCTTCCACTCAAGTCCCCCCTTTCCGTTCCCTTCCCCTCCCCCTCTTTCCACCTCAGTCCCCCCTGTTTCGTCCCTTCCCCTTTTCCACCCCCCCCCTTCCACCTCAAGTCCCCCTGTTTCCTTCCCTTCCCCCTCATCCACCCCCTTCCACCTCAAGTCCCCCTGTTTCCGTTCCCTTCCCCCTTATCCCACCCCCTTCCACCTCAAGTCCCCCCTGTTTCCGTTCCCTTCCCCCTCATCCACCCCTTCCACCTCAAGTCCCCCCTGTTTCCGTTCCCTTCCCCCTTATCCACCCCCTTCCACCTCAAGTCCCCCCTGTTTCCGTTCCCTTCCCCCTATCCACCCCTTTCCACCTCAAGTCCCCCCTGTTCCGTTCCCTTCCCCCTATCCACCCCCTTCCACCTCAAGTCCCCCCTGTTCCGTTCCCTTCCCCCTTCATCCACCCCTTCCACCTCAAGTCCCCCTGTTTCCGTTCCCTTCCCCCTCATCCACCCCCTTCCACCTCAAGTCCCCCCTGTTTCCGTTCCCTTCCCCCTTATCCACCCCTTTCCACCTCAAGTCCCCCTGTTTCCGTTCCCTTCCCCCTTATTCCACCCCTTCCACCTCAAGTCCCCCTGTTTCCGTTCCCTTCCCCCTCCACCCCCCACCTCAAGTCCCCCCTGTTCCGTTCCCTTCCCCCTTATCCACCCCCTTCCACCTCAAGTCCCCCCTGTTTTCCTTCCCTTCCCCCTCATCCACCCCCTTCCACCTCAAGTCCCCCCTGTTTCCGTTCCCTTCCCCCTCATCCACCCCCTTCACCTCAAGTCCCCCCTGTTTCCCCCTTTCCCTTCCACCCCCTTCCACCTCAAGTCCCCCTGTTTCCGTTCCCTTCCCCCTTATCCACCCCTTCCACCTCAAGTCCCCCCTGTTTCCGTTCCTCCCCTCATCCACCCCCTTCCACCTCAAGTCCCCCCTGTTTCCGTTCCCTTCCCCCTCATCCACCCCTTCCACCTCAAGCCTTCCTGTTTCCGTTCCCTCCCCCTCATCCACCCCCTTCCACCTCAAGTCCCCCTGTTCCGTTCCCTTCCCCCTCATCCACCCCCTCCACCTCAAGTCCCCCCTGTTTTCCGTTCCCTTCCCCCTTATCCACCCCTTCCACCTCAAGTCCCCCCTGTTTCCGTCCCTTCCCCTTCATCCACCCCTTCCACCTCAAGCCCCCCCCGTTCCCTTTTCCCCCTTATCCACCCCCTTCCACCTCAAGTCCCCCCTCCGTCCCTGCATCCACCCCTTCCACCTCAAGTCCCCCCTGTTTCCGTTCCCCTTCCCCCCTTATCCACCCCTTCCACCTCAAGTCCCCCCTGTTTCCGTTCCCTTCCCCCTCATCCACCCCCTTCACCTCAAGTCCCCCCTGTTTCCGTTCCCTTCCCCTCATCCACCCCCTTCCACCTCAAGTCCCCCCTGTTTCCTCCCTTCCCCCTCATCCACCCCTTCCACCTCAAGTCCCCCCTGTTTCCGTTCCCTTCCCCCTCATCCACCCCCTTCCACCTCAAGTCCCCCCTGTTTCCGTTCCCTTCCCCCTCATCCACCCCCTTCCACCTCAAGTCCCCCCTGTTTCCGTTCCCTTCCCCCCCTTCCATTCCACCCCTTTCCACCTCAAGTCCCCCTGTTTCCGTTCCCTTCCCCCTATCCACCCCTCCACCTCAAGTCCCCCCTGTTTCCGTTCCCTTCCCCTCATCCACCCCTTCCACCTCAAGTCCCCCCTGTTTCCGTTCCTTCCCCTCATCCACCCCCTATCCACCTCAAGTCCCCCCTGTTTCCGTCCCTTCCCCCTTATCCACCCCCTTCCACCTCAAGTCCCCCCTGTTTCCGTTCCCTTCCCCTCAATCCACCCCCTTCCACCTCAAGTCCCCCCTGGTTTCCTTCCCTTCCCCCTTATCCACCCCTTCCACCTCAAGTCCCCCCTGTTTCCGTTCCCTTCCCCCTCATCCACCCCCTTCCACCTCAAGTCCCCCCTGTTTTCCGTTCCCTTCCCCCTTATCCACCCCCTTCCACCTCAAGTCCCCCTGTTTCCGTTCCCTTCCCCCTCATCCACCCCTTCCACCCTCAAGTCCCCCTGTTTCGTTCCCTTCCCCCTTATCCACCCCCCTTCCACCTCAAGTCCCCCCTGTTTCCGTTCCCTTCCCCCATATCCACCCCCTTCCACTCAAGTCCCCCCTGTTTTCCGTTCCTTTCCCCTCATCCACCCCCTTCCACCTCAAGTCCCCCCTGTTTCCGTTCCCTTCCCCCCTTATCCACCCCCCTTCCACCTCAAGTCCCCCCTGTTTCCGTTCCCTTCCCCCTCATCCACCCCCTTCCACTCAAAGTCCCCCCTGTTTCCGTTCCCTTCCCCCTCATCCACCCCCATCCACCTTCAAAGTCCCCCCTGTTTCCGTTCCCCCATCCACCCCCTTCCACCTCAAGTCCCCCCTTTTCCGTTCCCTTCCCCCTCATCCACCCCCTTCCACCTCAAGTCCCCCCTGTTTCCGTTCCCTGCCCCCTTATCCACCCCCTTCCACCTCAAGTCCCCCCTGTTTCCGTTCCCTCCCCCTTCATCCACCCCCCTTCCACCTCAAGTCCCCCCTGTTTCCGTTCCCCCCCCCCCTCATCCACCCCCTTCCACCTCAAGTCCCCCCTGTTTCCGTTCCCCTTTCCCCCTTCATCCACCCCTTCCACCTCAAGTCCCCCCTGTTTCCGTTCCCTTCCCCCTTATCCACCCCCTTCCACCTCAAGTCCCCCCTGTTCCGTTCCCTTCCCCCCCATCCACCCCCTTCCACCTCAAGTTCCCCCCCTGTTCCCATTCCCTTCCCCCCTCATCCACCCCTTCCACCTCAAAAAGTCCCCCCTGTTTTTCCGTTCCCCTTTCCCCCTCATTCCCCCACCCCCCTTACAACCTCAAGGTCCCCCCCTTGTTTTCCGTTCCCCTTCCCCCTTTCATTTTTTCCCACCCCCACCTTTCCCACCTTTTCAAGTTTCCCCCCTGGTTCCCGTTCCCTCCCCCCCTTTTAATTTTCCCACCCCCTCCCCCCGTATTTCCCCACCCCCCTTTTTCCACACTTCAAGTCCCCCCCTTGTTTCCGTTCCTTCCCCCTCAATCCACCCCCTTTCACCTTCAAGTCCCCCCTGTTCCGTTCCCTTCCCCCTCATCACCCCCTTTCACCTCATCCCCCTTGTTCCGTCCCTTCCCCCCTA